>PVJX010000391.1:77147-270132 GCA_004027295.1 Dolichotis patagonum | reverse complement strand
TGTGTCACGCCTCAGGCAGTGTGAACTGCAGGTGTGGAAGATGAGCCTCTGTAAAGAGCGCAGCTCCCATATGTCAGGGAGAAGACAGAACAGTGCAGGAGTAAGCCAACACTCCACTCTGTAGATGTGCGATAAGAGGAATGGGATATCAACACCACAAAGTCTGCGGCCTCCCTCACACCAGATCGTAGGAGCAAACTCCCAGCCAACGTGCATCCTTTTTGGATTCGATTGGTATTTGCTCTGTTTGCTAAAAGACTACAAGTGGGAAATTGGGATACAGTTAACACTGGCAAGATTAACGCATTACGCTACTGGTCTGATGGCAGTAGGGAAGTTGCATAGCAAGTGTCATTATTAGACTTTCCTGTCTTTCATAGTTGATCTTTCATGGACATGTCCTATAGTTTGTCAGCAGTCAACAGAAAATATATTAAGAAAGTGGATATGACAATTACATCATCATATAGTGATATTCAGTAATAAAGAAATCTACACCTGCAGCTTCAATACAATGTTGTTCTAAAGAATACAGATTGAGTGATAACCCTCTCAGAGCTTAGTTCTTTTAGTCTAAATCCTTTCTTAGTGTGGCGTATGTGTCACATGCTTTAGTGAGTGGGCATATGAAAGAAGACAAGACCTAGATCTTACCCTTGAGGAAATTATAGCAGCAGCAATGTGTCCTGGCAGAGCCCAAGACATACCTGCCTTATTCCAAATTGTGCTTTATGGTAAGTAGCATCAAAATGAGATCGAAATATGTTATTTGAGGAGTTATACTTAGGAATAGAAATTATGCCTATAATGAAAACAATATTTCCATGTTCTGATACAGTCACCTCAGCACAGTGAACTAATTTAAGACCACCCTACAATAAACATTAAGCATGTTTGCTACCTAATGCACACTGTTTTCTTTATAACAATGCTTCCTATTTTGGTGTATTTTTACTGAGTGGTAATTAAGCACATTAGATCATAAAAACATAGCTTTTTTTCCCCTGTGAAGGTTGAATGGCCTTCTGTGGGATTTTAAATTAGGCTTCCGATGTTTCTTGTGAACACCAACTGCATCATCAGCCTGTTCAGTAACTCGCAGTGTAAACATGCACATGGTCACTTAAGGCTCTTATCAGAGATCTTAGCCTTGAATTCTCTAACATTCAATTCCTGCCAAAAATGTGGTTGAGATAACAGTATTTAAGAGCTTTAAGCACATTTAAAGTACCAATTTTCTGTATTTTCCCATGTTTGGTCATATAAAATTATTAGTAAGTTTGAATAAAAACCAGTATGGTTTCCCACAAGTCCCACATGATTTAGTGTTGTGTTACAGGTTTTTATTGATCATTGATATGAAGTATGCTCAAAATATGGTAAATGTTTAAATTAGTTTATTACAAGAGTTCTTAGAGTTCTCCCTCCAGTTTGAACACTTATCCCTCATTCCTGCTGCTTTCTGAAGCCCTCTTTCATGTCTTTACATGGTATGATTAAAATATATTGAATGTTGCTATGGAGTGCCATCCACACAGACATGCTTATAAGAACATCATAGTGTGTCCACATCCACCTTGTTCACTGCATCTGGCACCGTGAGACTTGTGGCTCTCCCAAAAGTCTAAGTGACCATGACAGGTAAATGTTTGGAATCAATTCATGACATTATGGCAGCCAGGACAGTGCAACTAGAGACATTCATGAGACAGGAATCCCAGAATTGCTTCAGAAAGTGGCAAGAACAGTGAGACAGTGTGTTCAAAGAAAGGTGAAATCTTTTCAGAGAAATTGGTGGTAATGTGTCTTTTACTATAGTACATTTTGAAATTTGAAACATACAATTTATTTCAATCATAACTCAAAAAATATTCTTTATATTAACAAAGAATGCTAACTACACTTGATTTATATTATACTTTGGTGTGTGATCAGTGTACTACATTAGTCCACGTTTCTTGGATACAGACTCATGTGAACTCATTTCCTCTTCATTTATTTTGTTTTCATCTTCATTTCAACTAACATTAATTCTAGGAGCTGGGGAAATGGAGGTTAATAAAACACATGTGATCATTGCAAGAAGTATATTCTGATTGGGAAGCAGACACTATAAACAAATCATTTTATAAATGATCACTTATTTAGTAGTAAACAATACATGATGACTTATTGGGTATTTATTATAAGGAAATATCTTTTTAGATAAGCTTTGATGTTTCTACCTTTTAAGTAAGAAAGATCAAAGCAATTGTATTTTAGGCTGATGGCTAATCACCTCATCTAAATAATTTTCAATCTGATAAAAAGTTATTTTAACTATGATGTCTTACTTCCTTTGATTGTCCAAAAGAGGTAGAGAGGGACAGTTTATGAGATATATAGGATAAAAATCCCCACAATTATACTTCTTGGAGTTCTGTTTCACAGCCACATGTGAAAATCAGGATTATTCTATATATTCACTGATGTATAAGATACTATAAAATTTTTGTAGAAGTTCAAACTTGGAGTTCTGTTTAAAACCTGTGATGCTGTATAAAAATGAAGATTTCAATTACCTTCAGCCCCATGACAGAAGCCAGGGATGGATGGATTAAAATTTCATGGAAATACCATAGAACATGTTATGCTAAAAAAAATCAGAATTTCATAATCTTCTGAAACTCTGCAGTACTTTAATGGTACTTCTAATAGTGCCTAGCACTTGAAAGGATTCCACACTTTGGCTCTCATACAGTGGTTTTTGACAGCAAATGTGTAGGAACCAGGATCTATACTGAAACTTGAATCTGAGCCACTTAGACATCATGATGTTGCCCAAATGTGGAGTGGTTTCCATTGGCAATACCATAGGATCTTCTCACTGAAGCATGAAACTGAGTTTGGGGGATGTTTAGCTACCAAAAGAAGCAGACATTATCTAAGTCTTGATCAGAAGATTTGAAAAAGACTTTCTGGCATTCACTCAGTGGAAAATGAAGAAATGAAGATGCCAAATAAAGTTAACAGCTCCAAAGAGAGGCTTGAAATTGTGGTGCTCTATAGTCTTTATCTTTACCACCACACTCATGGATGCCAATAAATGCTTAATAAGTTCTAATCTGATACAAAGCACAATGACAATGGCTTTAGTTATAATGGCCCTGAAGATTAGGGCTCTCTTTCCTACACAGAGCTTATCCCTTTCTCTCTGAGTACATAAGTGTGTCTATTTATTAACTCATTTGTTTACTTATCTTCTTGCTTCCTCAGTACTTAAGTAGTCTCACTCTTCTTTCAAAACTCATCTCACATTTCATTTTGCCTTTCTTAATTCTTTCCTAGAACAGGGTTTTGAAGAGATCAGATATGCAGGAAATATGTATGGATTGAATGAACAGACTGTAAGCGTCTTAGAGTCTGATTGGGACACAGGACAGACGTTATTTCCTTACCAGAAGGTGTCTTTATAGTAACTCCCATGCTGTTACGTTTTAGTACACTGTCTAGTACATAATATACATTAAAACTGTTGATTAATCAATAATATAGTAGTTTTATAAAAATCTTGAGCACTCACTACATTTTAGACACTTGACTATATTCACTTTTCATGAAATGTGTTATTATTGCTACCGCCTTGCAGATGACTCAGCTGAAGTACAGATATTTGCTATCTGGATGGTAACTGTGGAAAAAGCATTTGAACCTCAGCAGACTGACTGTAATTTATGTTTTTCACAATCATCCCGCACATATAAAAAGATGAACAATATTGTAAGGTAGCTTATATTGAAGTCCAGCTGGATGACTTCAATAAGCCCGCTCACTATAGAAGAAGTAACAATATACACTGGGTAGTGATAGCAGTTTTATGAGGAAAATGGACCTTGAGACAGGCTTTGAAAGGATAGTAGGATTAGCCTTCTTATATTTTGAGATAGAGGCTTACTAAGTCACTAAGTTGCCCAAACTGGGCTCCAATTTGTGACCTTCCTTCCTCAGCCACAGAGGGCTCTGGGATTACAGGTAGGCTCCACCATGGCTGGCTCAGGGTTAGACCTTCTTTTTTTTACAGTAGAATAAAAGTTTATACAAGTCGGTAGCACAAAACTTAAAGACCAGCATGAACAAGAACATGAAAGACAAAACTTTGGATTTTGGGCTGGGGATTTAGCTAAGATAAGCGCCTGCCTGGCAAGTGCGAGGTCATGAGTTTGATCCCTGGTAAAAACTTTGGATTTCATTCTTTGTGTTCTTTTTGGAGAGAACGTCTTGCTGACGTAGTTCAGACTGACCTTAAACTTACTGTGTAGCCCATGCTGGCCTCAAACTCCTCATGATCCCCCTGCTTTGGGATCCTGAGTGCTGGGATTACAGGTGTGTGCCACCATACCTGCCTGGGTTTCATTCTGTAGGATCAGAAGGGACCCTTGGGGGAAGGTTAAAAGACCTGAGCCCTTTTCAGAGGGTAGAAGATGCAGGCTCCGTGTGGTAATCAGTATGTCTTGGTTACTGTTCTCTCTCACTGTTGAGACAAAATAACTGACACTCAAAGTTAGGAAAGGGGTTTATTTCTTACAGTTTTGGAGGTTTCAGTCCATAGTCAGTTGGGTCCAAGAGAGAGAGGCATACTTTCTTCTGGTGGACACTGTGTGCTGGCTCCACCCCTGGGCGGGTGTAGCACACATACCACCAATCTGAGCTCTAGACAACAAACCAATCACAATTGCTAGCTTTGGCCACGTTCCTGATTGCATGAGGCTTGTAGCCTGAGGCATCTGAACATAAACCATAACAAAGCAACAGCAGTTCTCAAGCAGCTTTAGAGCTGGTTTAGAGCTGACAGTCCCTGGCTTTGACACATGCTTCCATGCAGGTGACCCTGCCCCTCTTCATGCAGATTTCCATACCCACCCTGACTTCCCTGTTAGCCCACAAGACCAAACCCCTAGTGACAAGCCAGTATCTAATCAAACATCCACCCTCAAAGGAGTAAAGGTAACACCTCTTCTCCCCATGCTATGGAAGTAAGATGATGGAGTTTGGGGTAATGTAAGGGCAGCGAGAAGGGGAGATGGGCAGAGACGCAGGGTGTAGCTGACATGGCATGGCTGATGTGTCAGGCAGCTGTAGAAATGACCACCTGGTTGCTGGAAATTGCCCTTTGCAAAACCTTTACAGGTGTAGGAGAATTATGCTTAGAGACCTGCTTTCACACACTGAAACCCCCTAAAACTCCATAAACCTTAGCCCACCCTAGCAAAAAGCTCACCTCAGCAACAAATACTAAGACCCTGATTGGCTTAAAGCCTCTATAAAAATGGGCAGAGTGAGGATGTCATCCTTGTTCTGCTGAGCAAACTTGTTTCTCCATGGCTTTGTCCCGGCTTCAAATTTTATAAGTAAACCTCTACTTCACGCTACTTTTATTCTGTGCCAATGACTTGGGAGATCTTTGAGTCAGCTTCATTGCACCTTTGCAGTCCTCACCCTGGTGAGAGCAGGAGCCTGAGGTGTGGGCTGGTGGTGTGAGGAGAATCCCTGGGTCTCTAGACACCCGCAGTGATGCCCCAATTCCTTGCACAGAAGGGCAGGGGCAAGTGAGTCTATTACACAAAGAGGTGTAAAAGAGATTTTTAGGAAGCTATGAAGGTAAGGGTGAAGAAGATTGGTTTAATATGGTGGCAGTGGAAATGAAGAAGAAATTACAGATAAAAGAGAAAGGAAGAACCAACAAAACATGATGATTGCCAAATGCTAGAAAGAGACAGGTCAGAGTTTGTCCTGTGTGACACCCACTGATCACGCTACTTGCATAAGGGTATTTTAATCAAATTTAAAACACCTAGTTCCTGAGGGGAACCTATGGCACCGGTACTATTTTCTTTTTTGGGGGGGATTGAACTCATGATCTTGTGCTTGTCCGGCAGGTGCTTATGCCACTGAGCTAAATCCCCAGCTCTCAGGTATTACTGTCTTTTAAGACAAAAGATGTTAATGTAGAGTTGTTATTTCAAAACTAAAACCTCAGTACTCAGGATTAGCTGCAATGTTGGTACTTTGCAATAAGTAAGTGGGTTCTGGTTTACAGTTTGGCACTCAGTTACCAAAAGGTTTGCCATCACCAATTTAAGGCATTTATTAACTAAGTAATATGTGTTTAGGCCATGGTGAAAAGTCATAGGCCAGGTACTGATGACAGAATGTTGAGTAGGAGAGACACAGCCCCTGTTTTCACAGATCTTAGAGTTTGTGAGAGAACATTACATTATATAAGTAGTTGTGATAACACCAATGTGCTTGTGAGATATAGAGATAGATGATGAGTTTTCTGACAGAGATATGGAATATTCTGGGAGTATTTTCTAGGAGCACACATAGAGTCTGGGACTCTCTTGAGGAAGTGACACTTAAGTAATGAGTTCTGTTAATAGGTTGATACCCCAAACTAGGAATAGTAATTTAAGACAGGTTATATGTCAGAGATGTGAATCCCAACACCTGTTTGCCAACACTCCTTCCTATGAAGCCACATTGTTCATAGACCTATTTCAGGGAGAGCACTAAGGGGCTATCTATTGTTTTAAATGATCTCAGACCTTGCACAGCTGATGAAGCCAGGGATGGACACTGAACTAATTACAGCAAGATTCCCCAGGATCATTGTCTATTGCATAGAACAAACAGATGGGGAAAAAAATACTAGAAACTTGGATGAAGGAAACCAAGAGACTGGTGGGGAGTTGCGGCTGAAAACTTTTGAATAAAGTCAGAACTAGATAAACTTGAAGGTCATGCATCTGCCTAAATTTTGAGCAAATAGAAAAAGGTAGTTATTAGGGAGGGAAAGTGAGATCACTCTAGAGATATGTAATGTATCTCCTGAGGAAGAGAAGCTTTATTTATACAGCAATATTAATTTTTAGGGACTTTCCAATCACAAGATGATGACTATCCTCATAATAATACATAATTGATTCATTTCACATTAGAGCAACATTACAACATTTAGATGGCTTAAATCAAAATTTCAGCACAGCATCTAGTTCTTAATATTTTAAGAATCTTTTTTAGGAGACAAACTATAAACTTTATCAAGGGTTGAGTTAGATGAGTGGGTCTTTATTCTTCAATGGAGAGGCTCAATTAAAATGGGTCTTACATATTGGATAAAAGTTAATTTAAAGGAGATATTGTATTGACTTGGGCTACCAAGGTAAATAAATTATTGTACATGAAAACAAATCTGTTTTGCTACTTTTAAATGTCTTTAATTGTCATAATTATAGCAAGCCTATTTCAACACAGATGCGTAAGACACACTCTTAGGAAAATTGCTACAACTGTTGATACTTACACTCAAATGTTATATTTGTATATTACACACCATACATATATACAAGAAATATAGTTAAAAACACCTACACACCTAACTAAATGCAATTAGTAAGACAACAATTACACCAAGGTACAAATGCAATTACATGACCTGCCAGGAGCCCTGCCTGGAACCCCCATCATGCATTTGGTCCACCCCTCACGCCTCTCTTTAGTGCCCCTCACTCTGCAGACAGACGGCAAAGGGGTCAGCAAGTCTGCTCTTGGGTAGGTTCATCTTGAGTTTCACCTCACTGTTTTCATCTGTGTCACTACCACAAAACACCCAAGACTGCACAGTTTTTAAAGGACAGCATTTACTTCAGACATTTCTAGAAGCTAGAAACTCGGGCCGGGGATTTAGCTCAGTGGCTTAAGCGCCTGCCTGGCAAGCGCAAGGTAGTGAGTTTGATCCCCGGTACCAAAAAAAAAAAAAAAAAGAAGCTAGAAACTCCAAGAGCAAGTGCTAGTCTCTGTGTTCCTCAACTGTGCTTTCTCCAAACTGCTGCCAATCAAGTAACAAAATGATTCATTATCTGTGTCACTCTCCCCCACCCAGGCTAGAATATGAATGCTATAATGTGCTTGCTATTTGAGAGTAAGGTGCAAGGAAGCCACACTAGGTTCCCCCATCTGAAGAGGAAGAAAGCTATGAGTTTCTGCCTGTTTTTACCTTCTCTATTTGGGCTACACTTAGTACATGATTTTGGTCTGGGAAATGTTAAGAAAGAAAATTGGGAGAGAATTCACAGAGGAGCCATTTCAATTGGTCAAGGAGGAGGGATGAGTCTGCTGGACACAGACTCATCCCCATGGGAAGGGGCTGTGGGGTGCAGTAAGCAGAGCAGGCTTCTTTAAGGGCAACTAAGACATGGGGTGACCCTCCCTGCTCCAGACCTCAGCTCAGCTTCAGTGGGGGGAGGAGCAGGAAGGGGAGATCACATCTGTTCAGAACCTAGACGGCAATTTGCACATGGTTAATTACCAGTGTATTCCAAATAAATTTTGGGTTGTTCTCCTAAGGGAGTATCAAAAGTTACAGTTAAAGCAGGCTGGAGATACAGCTCCCTGGGGCAGCTTCTTTGGAATGGGTGAGGCCCTGGGTTCAATACACAGCAACTTGGAAAAAAAGCTATAATTAAAAACTCTTTTTGGTCTAGTGAAAAGGATTTCTCTATATAATTTCTTTAATGGTGAAAAAAATGTTTTTAAAAAAACGAAGCCATTTATAATACCAAGTACATTATTTAAAACTGATTAAACTTCACTATTATAAGAAAGCTTACCCAAGGCTATCATGTTCTGATTAATCAATTTATTTAAAAAAATTTAAAAAATATTTTCTAACATCAATTTAGTAAGGTAACTTGTAATATAGACCACACTTTAAAAAACTAACATGGATCATAATGTGTCAACAAATAGATATACCATGAATTACACAAAGAAAGTTGTACAAATAGATACATCAAAACTTTTTTTTTTTTGTACCAGGGATCAAACTCACAACCTCATGCTTGCCAGGCAGGCACTTTTACTACTGAGCTAAATCCTCAGCCCTTTAAAACTACCTTTAGGACAGATATTCTAAGATCTTAACAATACAAGCAGTTGGAAGGTATTATTTGTGGATTTATTAATACATTTCTTAGTATCATGGTAGAGATATAGGATATGATTTTATGAATACAGATTTAAGCTATTACATCTAAACAGTGGATGTCATATACTTAAAAAATTAAGCTACTGTTTATTCATTGTAATAGTGAAGTCCATCCGAAGTGATTTCACTTTAAAGAAAAGAAATGGAGTCACAGATAACAGAGTTTGTGATTACAGGATACTAGTTTCCAGTGTTCACAGGCTGTGCCCTACAGCATAAACAGCATTTTACCTCCACCTTGATTAGCAGACTGTGTTGCTGAGACAGGACCTAGGGTTCACAGCAAACCTGGGTAACAACCAAGTGTGAAGAAATTACAACAGGATGTAGATGGTAGGCTGGGGACAGAAACACTGATGGCAGGAAGTACAAAGATATCAGCTGCAACAAAAACCCACACCAATTTTTATTATTTAGAATGTGAGCTGATAAAATAAACAGGGGCCAGGTACATGGCGTTCTATCACTACTGAAGCATTTTCCATGTTAGAGTTTATTTCACACAGAAAACTGCAAATAAATCATGATAAGACATCACAGCGTGTCTGATAATCTGTGACAATTCGAATACTGTCATTGCAGCGGCCACCCGAGAAACCTGCACTTCCCAAGTCCTGACCTGCCAGGTCGTTTATCTGCATGTGTACTCTCCATAGGCCAAGCAAATAAAGGCCAAATGATAATTTACACATGAATCAACTTTCTCTGCAGCACAGGCACCAGAGACGCTTCTTTTCTCTGTTCCAGAGAGAAAGGCAGCCAGGTCTAAGCTTGTCTCACTAGAAATCGTACAAGGGAAACAGTGATTTGCAGGAAAATGGCAGATCAGCACGGGACGCTGTTCTGAATGCCTGATACAAATGGCAGCCACAGAGGACGAGATGAATATTTAGTTTGAAAACAGGCCTGACAGTAACAATGAGTCTTTATCTTATTCAAAACAGGTAGTGTCATACAAACTGAACCAGAGATACAATCCTGATAGAAGATTACACGAGATACCTGGGTAAGGATCTTTAAAGACTTCAACCTTCATTTTAATAAATGTAGACTCATGGTTCCTTTCATCTAGATCTCACTCAGAGCACACAGGGGTTTTTCACGGGAATGACATATGGGAGGTATACTGCCCACTTTGATGATGAGAAATAAATCAGCCAGGATGATTTTTTTTTAAAAAAAGGCTTATTCATAAGAGACTGGGCTCACTTTTTATACGATGCAACTTGCACAGGGAAAAAATGTATATGCTGTATTTCTCTTCAAGCCAGAGCTCTTTGGTGCCTAGTCAACTTTAATAAATGTATCAAATATGAAAATACACATTGCTATAGCCATGCTTATAGAAACATGAAGTGAACAATACCAGACTCAATTAATAGAGAAAAGGAGATGTTTTAATTTGCATTAATAGTTAATTCCAAAGATGGTCACTGCAACCTTCTAATCAATGACTGGTAGTAACCATAGTTAATATTAAGTTAATTTTAGTTCTCATTACCACTTGTGCAGACCATATTCTACCTGCCCTGTGGAATGCCCATCTTTCTACTCAACAGTGTGTACCCCATTCTTCACAAACCTATCTCTTAAAGTCCCAGTTTTGGTATGGCACCCCAATATAGAAGATTTTCAGTAAATGCTGCTATGTATGTACATGAACACATAACGATAGACCAAAATCTTAAAAATAAATTTTATTCATGAATTGTAAATATAAGAAACATGGTATAATTTGTGGTTCATAAAAGGAAATTATGAATTTTTATTCCTTTGGAGTCCAGAAACAAATCTGTAAATTCCAGATCACAATCCTTACTCTGAGAAAATGCCAAAAATAATGAGTTATAGGATTTAAGTCTTATCAATTCTTGGTGATAAGTTGCATACATAAAAAAATTCTGGCAGTAAACAGTTTTTTGGTATTCCTTAATTACTTTTCTTCTACCTTTTATATTATGAGTTTTCTTTTTAACTCTTTCGATTGCTTTCCTTCACTTCCTTTTTCCTTCCTTTTGATTCCTCATTTTGGCTGAAAATCCTCCCCCCAACTTTTTTTAAAACCCTACCTTTTTTTTTCAACTAGTAGTTTTAGAAGCCAAAATTAGCTGCAAGCTCCTAGTTGGTTGGAATCATACCTACCATGCTACCTATCTGCAACTTTTTCTAGTGCTCAAGACAGTGTCAGCCCTTTAGAATATCCTTGGTAGCTGCCCAGTAAGGAGAATTCTTAAGAGTGTGTTTTAAAAAAGTTAAATTGTAATTTAGCTAGTGATATTCATTGGTTTATTGAGGTAATTTTTAGATAAGGTCACATAACACTTCTAGCATGCTAAAGGGTGAATTTCATTATCACTATGGTAGATGACAAGGTCAGTGTCACTCAGTGATTTCAAAGAAATAATGCCTGAATGTGACAGAGGAGTAAAAAACAACTAAATTAGAACATTCATGAGGTTACACCTAATTTTATAAACTCTTTGATAAATAATCTCAATCACCAAATTTCTTCTAATAAATTCTCTTTTTCCTTTGGCAAGAAAAGTTGTAATTTGAAAAGCAATAAAAGAATATTGCATTGAGTTAGGGCTATTTCACTTGTATGGTTTATAAAAGCAAAGAAGATGACAATCTGCATGTATAAGAATAACAAAAGAATGCAGAAAGAACAGGCTATCAGAAGCCTTTAGAAAGCAATGCAAAGACAAAAAGTCAGGAGCTTCTCTAAAATACTAAATGAACAGAAAAGAAAATAAAAATTTGAGCCCATTTAAGTCAATGCATTTAAGATGATGTTTTATTTTATTTTTTTGCTTTTAGAAAGAAGAGACAGCATGAGTAAACCTAGAGAGTATATATAACCAATTTCACTTTACTGTGTATTTCTATCTTATTTACTACTGCACTTTGATAAAAACCCTTTCATTACCAAAGTCTTCTCTCCCTGTCTTATCATTCATCCAGTTCCTTCCTTATTGATCATCAGACCATGAAAGAGACAATGGATAGTTCCACCACAGTCAATACATAATGAGACATTGCATCTACTCAATCTACCAGTTCTGTCGACCTGCCATGGCAGGAACTGGATTGGTCTACACTTTGAAGTTCACAAAAGGAAGCTGATAATTACACAGAAATTTGTGATCTTCAAATATCTGAGTATTCATTTTGGAACCTTCTGAAGCATTTCTTGGTTTCTTAATATCCTTATTATTCCTTAATATCTAAATTTCCTTAATATATAAATTAATTTGGTGGTGCTATAATGTAAAAGTCACCTTAATTTTCATTATTGAAATACATTCTAAATTTGCCTCTCTTTTTTTTCTTACTACCACTGTATTTCCCACCACATACAAAATGAAAATGAAAACTAGTTTGCCAAAGCAGATAACATTGCTCCTTTGAGATGTGAACAAATGAACAAAACAGCAAGTGCACACATAAGTTACTTCTCTCACTGAGGATAAAATCCAACATTTGAAAGGTATAGTTTTCTGATAAGTATATTGTAATGCTCAAATGATAAGACTCTAGTCCTGGAAGTGGGCAGTCTAGTTAGTGTCTGGCATACTTGATGGACAAGACAAGGTAAGAGAGATAATTTCCTCAAGTTTGAATGGGGCTGACTAGAGATCATTGTGCAAAGGTTTACTCAGCCATTTATATATAAAAAAAGAGCATAAAACAGAGATCCTCAATTTATTAGGCATCATTAAGCAGTAGATTCTTAATATATAGCTCAGTGGCATAGTGCCTGCCTGGCAAGCTCGAGATCCTGAGTTCAGTTCTTAGTACCAAAAAACAAAGCAAAACAAACAAACAAAATTCTTCGAAGGAGAATGAAGGTGAGAGAACATGTTTAAGTTCTCACTGCCGTGCTGGGGCTAATGAAAAACTTTCCCCTTTGCAAAGGACACTGTCAGATGTTTGATCTATGTACCTCAATGAGGCCTGCACTGGTTAGAGGGTGAAATCTGAGGGTGTACACAGTCACGTTAGTTAAGGATGAGTATTATACCCTGATCACACCTACTGCTGAATCTTTACATTCTAGGTCATGTGACAAATTTTGATACTTGTGAAAGAGGAACTTTAAAGTCACATTTATTTTTTCTTTCCTACACAGAAAACCTCTCTCTGATCTCCAGACTGCTTCTTTAAGTAAAGATTTTAACATAAAATGAGAGTATAGCTAAATGCCCAAGTTTTATTTGCAATTTTCCTTTGCAAAGCAGATCCTCTCCTAGATTTCTTTATCTCAGTAAATGATACCACCTAGAGGTGCAAGCTGAATAACTAAGATTCACCCTTCAGCCCTCCTAGCCCCCCACTTCCCATATCTAAATGTTTCTTTGGGACTTTTCTTTCCATCTCCACTAACATCGCCATGATCTCCTGTCTAAGGCTAACTCCATAGCCTCTTAAGAAGTCAGCTGCTTATACTCATGCTTGCTGGCCAATCCATTTTTTTCAAAAAATAAGTAATTCAGAATTAATTTCCAGTTCAAGAATCTCAGTGGTGTCCCAGTGATTAAAAAAAGAAAATGTGGATGCAGGTCTTGGAGACCTTGAGCACTGTGGCCTCTGCCTCTCTCTTCTCTTGGCGCTGTTTGCTTCTGCACCCTCACCTTTCTGGGTTGTGAACAGAGCAGCTCTTCTGCAGTCTGCCTAGGGTGGGCTCTTCAAGGCTGAGGTCGGTGTGGTGGACTTCTCTGATAGCAAAGGAAACCCACTTGGCATAACTCGGGGTCACACACCATGTTGGTTAATTCCACCTAGAAATGCCATCTATGTGATTAAATCCAGGAGAAGTCCAGAAGATTACTGAAATGAATAGTCTCACAGGAACAATCAAAAGCACAATTTCATTCTTCAGATGTTGTATTTATTTATTCATAAAATGTGAGGGGAGATTCTGAATATACTTCTGACATTTCTGAATGGAAAAATTATGAGTCAAAGAAGGGACAGATTTTCTCAAGGACTACAGTCAGTCTTTTGTGTCTAAAAATGTGGTGACTGTGCATTTTACAGTGCTGAAGAGTTCTAATTATTTTCATTTACAATTGTACTATTTAAAATAATCCTCTAGGTTTTTTTTCTTACTTGGGTTTTGTAAAAGTGCTTTATAAGAAGAAAGTGATTTTCTTATAATTGATTAGTTGGGCTTCTCACAGGAGCATCCAGAATGCCACTGTTTCTGGGTTTTTGAAATGCTGACCCCAACTATATATTAGAAAACAATAAATTGTTTCCCTCATTAGTATGTTAGGCATTATAAATCCTTAAGGTCAGATATTGTGCACATATTTTATTTGACAGGGTACTGGTAATTTCAGATCTTCCTGGATCTTGGAAAAAACTCCAAATTGTTCTAAAAAGTAACCAGGCTATCATCATCACTGTTGTATCAATTATCACTGACTTTATTATCAGTAATAATGATTTTACTATCACTTTTATAATTAAAATGCATGGAATACACAAAAGCACAACAGAAAATCCAGCATTTTAAACATGTGAAATGAAGAATTAAAGATAAAAATTTACATGTAAAAAAGCCATTTTAGATGATGGAGTAAAGAATTAAATGTTACTTGAGATTTGTTCTAAATGGAAGGTAAGAATGGAGAACTTCTGTCCTTGAAAACTTACACATAATCAAAATCATCCTCTACACTGGATTAATAACAAGTAAGACTGAGAACTCTACTCAGGAGCTCAAAACACCATCACATGTTAGAAGTTATTTTAAAATGAGAAAAGACTTGATTTATGGAAAAAAAATTGAATATATACTATTTTTTTTCCAGAATTGTAAAACAACCCCTCAAAATGTCAAAAAAGCTCCTATACTGGATAAAATGCTCAGAGTCTAGGAAAAATACCACATTCACACCCTTTGTCTTTTAAAATTGTTTTACACTGGCTGGATGGTCATTGAAATAAATGATCATTGAGATTTAACCTTTAAATGTGAGGGGAAAAATAGCTGGGAGAAGGATAAATACAGAAGATTGTCTGAAGAAAGAATTGTGACAGATGTAGTGAAGTTAATTTATTGAAGAGGAAAAAACCTGGTCAGCATGCGGGCACAGTAATAAACACTAGCTAAGAAGGTACTACTCTACTCTGAGGAACAGCTGAGTGAGTCATGCAGAAGGCCAGTTTATCTCACTATGGCCTTCCACATGTGGGTCTAAGTCATATCGAGAATTATCTCCAAATCTTGGTGGAATTCCTTCTTGTATCATTATCCGTTGTTTACTTTACATAACATACAGTACTTGTGAAAAATCAGACAATACCAAATTCCTCTCTAGATCTGGCTTGGGTATAAAAAATGTTCCATCTTTGTAAAACTCTGGGATTAGGATCAGTGTGACCTTAAGGGTTGGGTTAACCACATTTTGGTAGTGATCTCAAAAGTTAGTGACAGAAATGCTGTTGTATGCATGATAGTGCACAAAAAGCATTTCTTAAGATAATAAGGCAAGAAGAAAAAGCAATTAAGGATCACGGGGCAAGGAATATTTAAAATATGATAACCACAAAATACAATCCAGAACTAAACTGTGTTTAAATTTGAAGAAAAGAGAATTAATTTAATACCCCATATGCACACTGAGGGTGCAATTTTCAAGTATGATTTGGATACCAGTTATGTATTGCTCTTTAAATAATTTAGAAAATTATACCAAGTCACAATCTGGTTTGAATCTTTGAATCATATCACCAGAAGTTTAACACTTGAGCATGACAGTCTCTGTTTGTCTTATTTCTACTTGGTCTATTTATAATTTTAGTTATTGCAGAAACTAAGTCAAATAATACCAAAGCAAACCAAACCAACATTCATTTTGCTGACAATACCAAACAGGTGTGTGTAGCTAATTACGTGAAGGATAACACTTCTCTAGCATTTCTTCATAGAAGGTTTTCAAAATTAATACAACATTTTTATTTTCTTCCAGTTTCATTGTTTTTCTACTTTAAAATCTGGATTTTATATATAGTCAGGAGAATCTAAATTTCAAGTGTGAGGGGATTTTAAGTGAAATAATTTAAAATGGAATGTTTATAAGCAGCACTCCTGGCTGACACTGATGGTTTGTTTTGGGATACAGAGCATAAAACCATCTCCTCAAGATATTTTGTGTTCAGCATAAAATATTTTAAATGTCTCATTTCCAAGAGATCTGGTGGGAGTTCATGACAGATGTGTTATTTCTTTTTTTTCTACAAAAACAGCATTATTGTGTCTAATTAGCACTGCTGATTTACCCATGGCAGTATGAACTTCTTGAGAGGAAAGAAAAGTAGACCAGTCTCTTTTTTTTTGAGAAAAGCACAAACTGGGACAAAATGGAAAAAGGAATTAAAAGAAACATATCTTGCTGAAATGCACATAAACAGCCCCTAGAGTTCACTTATTTATGTATGATACAGGATCAGTCTGACTACCTTTGTGTCGAAGAGAGAAAGCTCGAGTACAAAGCTTTTCCAGGTGTTGGTTTAGGTTTGCCGTTATTTCCTGTTTATAGACTGTTTCTAGTAAAAGAAGACAAATTACTGTAAGTGGGGGTAAATGTGACTAAATGAGTCCTCTGAAGATAAGAGGGCACACAGACAAGGGTCATTAACACAAGCGACCTCTTTTTGTCCAAACCATATTTTTAGTGTAACTGAAAATGCTGCAATGCCAGAATAATTTCTACCACACAGAGAAATGTATCCTTCTTATCCTCACACACATCTTCATAGCTTTGTAGTATTTTAATAACACACCGACAGTGCCGAAATGCTCTCAGAATTCACCAAGAACAATACTGGAGAAATTACTGAACCTAAGGAGTTTAATGAGAAACAAGAGACACAGTTGTCATCAGTGCAGTTATAAAGCCTAAAATGTAAGATAGTAGATACGAAGATCATCTGAATCAAATGGGAAGTGTAAATTTATAAAGTTTCAATTAAAACATCTCCACTCCTTCTTTCACCCGATTGTAGCCCCATATGGCAAGGTCAGCCCTTCCAGTAAGCAAACAGCTCGGTCGCCTCCAGTGTAGCTGTTATCTTCCTCAACAAGGGGAGACATTTGGCACAGCCTAAAGCTGGGGCATGAACCCTGGCTAAGCTTAAGACATTTATCTGACAGCATCAGCTGACACTCCACAAACACATTTGCTCTCCATGACCTCAGAGCATTTGTGATTAATCAAAAATGTATCTTGAATCTTGAGAACAAGCTACAAGCAGGCACACACAAAAAAAGAATGTGCTCTCGATCTCGCTTATCGACTCAAGAGGTATATTGAATTTAGAAATAGCAAATAGAATAAAATGATCAATATGTTCTCACTTGTCCATGGAAGAGCAAACTTTATCCCTCAAGCAAAAGACATTGATCATGTAAATGTTTCAGAACTGCTTTCAAAGTAAGGAATGCAAAATGCACAGTGAGGATTGGGGGTGAGGAAGGAGGCCTGCCAAAGAACAGCTTTTGCTTTAACTTAAAAAAAAAATGTATAGCTTGAAGACATAAAGTATTATGTTTCTAATGTTGTACTTTTAAAAAAACTGTGTGTTCAACTTAAAACCTTTTTTAGCAACATGTTGCCAAATGTTCTTAATAAAACATTATAAGGAAACTTTAAAACTTAATGAAGGAACATTTTTTGTGTAGAGCAAACTCCCTGCCTTAATTTAAATGAACACAGTTATAACATGTCCCCTATGCAGTGTTTACAATTTATAATTTATAATTTATGTCTCTTGGTTCAAAACCACTATTTTCTGTAGTCATCTGCTAAGTAATATGATTAGTATGTGAATATTGTAATATTCTGCTTCACAAAATAGTATAAGTTAGTATTTTTTTATTTTCATGTGCACTTTTTATTTTCTAATAACAATATTGTACTCTAATTAAAGCAATGGGAAATAGAAGTCATATGCCCCACCCTTGATAATAGGAAAATGATGATGATTTAAAAAATCTCTAAAATTGAACTTATTAAATTCCACTCCTGCCTGATTACCCACTGGTTAGGTTACAGTTGTTCACCATCCTATGGCAGGATTGTTCCACTAAAGAAAAACTACATGCCCTGTCCCTGTTGGCATGGCAAACAAACTTTCATAGCATGTGCTCGCTCTATAAAATGGTGGTACTAATTAGAAGATATAAACTCATGCTGAGACATGATATGAATTGGCTTTATGTATCTACTAAGCTCACAGCAGTACTAGATTTATACTGTTGTTGCTTTAAACTAACACTAAACAGGAAATTCAACTTCTAAATATATACAATAAGAAAGCAAAAGTGATTGAGTTGGAAAAACAAAGCCTCAGCCTCTCATTTTTGGTTTCACTTCTGAAATATTTCCTGTGCACTTAGAGGTTGCCTACCATTTTTCTCCCATATGTTTACCTAACTTAAAATCTTCAAACATGAATTGCAAGTACCAGATAGCACAGCTGTATGTTTTGACATCCATGGTGAAAATGAGCAGAAAATCTAACTGTTCCATATCAAGAAGTATTTTTACTAGTGCTAATGTGCCTTAAATACCTTGTTCCACAGATGAGTGGCCTGGCACCTGCTGCATGAGAAATAGCCAATTACTGTTCAGTGTCTCTAATTTTCTGATTCAATTAGCATGCTTCAGAGCTTTCCAGTTTAATTGCAAACTACTTCACAGTTAGCTCTCTGATTAATCATTGCCCATCTGCAAGCCATCGGAAAACTTAGTGGAACAAATTTGTGTACTTTGGAATGCTGGGAGCTTAGCAAATCAAACTTGTTTTGGTATATAAAGCTTTAATTTTGTTTGCCCTTTTCAGCTGCACTTGTAAGAAGCTCTGTACTGATTAAACAGGAAGTCCGGACAATAATATGCTACATTATGCATATAATTACTGTAAATACAACCGAGATTGTAGAAACATCATTTAAGGTTAGGCACTTACATGAATGGAGAAGGGGGTCAAGAAAACACATTTGGAATCAATTTCTTTCCATTATGACCAAATACAAGTATCAAGGGGGGGGACTGCATGACACACAGTGATGTCATTACAGCACCTGTTCCCCTGCAGGCGTTTTAAATTCTGGCTTTTCATGTATTCATAAAATCTTTCTTGTTATTTAATTAGTAGAGTACTAAGTTTTATAAGCTTTGTTTACAAAACATATATTAGGGATTTTAAAGCAAACTGGCACCACATTGTTTATGCTTCATTTTCCAAGTGTTCGTGCTGGCCACTGAACGTATGAATGATAATGTCAGAAAACAAAACTGTTTTAATCTAGCTTTGGCTGGAGTTTGGACAGCTTAACCTACAATCATGATTCCTTCATTTTTGTACAATGAAGTATGAATTTCATATTTTGCTCACTCACATGAACAAGTATGGCACAGAGAAGATTCCTTGGTGTATGAAGACAGTCTCTATAAATGTACTGCAAAGTCATCTCTAACTCTGCTTCTCTGGTTCACATTTTACACATTTTACAATTATTCTAACATAATTTTTAAAAGTTTCTAAACAGATTCTATATAACAGCTTTTATTCCCAAGACAGTTATTTTTAGATCCAGGAGGGCAAGGACCATGGATTTATCTCAGCTCTTTATCACCTCTGCCTCCCAGACAGCCTGGACATTCTGGGTGCTCAATAAGTATTTGTTGGTTAGAGGAAATGGAAGCAGTATGGGTCCGTAATTTTCCATGTCATGTCACTGTGCCAGGCTGGACACTGCGTTTCCCTTCTGTAATCTCAACAGGATGTAGTCATGTTGTCTCATAAAGATGTTGACAAATATCATCATCCCACAACTACTTGGCTGGAAGAACAGTATAGAGAGAAGAGTGTTTTGCTAATTATGATGACCTGTTATGATCTGCTGTTAACTATAGCAAAGAAAGGTAGAATGTGCCCATTTTTCTATGAAGAGCCTTAGCATAGTAGTGAAGTGTTTGAAAGGCAGATGTTAAAGCCCAAATGATAATTTGGAAAGTCATATGGAAGGTAGAAAATGGTACAATACAAATAACTTCAATTTAATAAATTTTAAAGACAGAGATACAAGGAGTGACTTTCTGTCTCCTTTAATAGGGAATGCATATGAAACAAGATTCTGGAGCTCCTAATAGCTCCTATTCTGTGTCTGTCTGTTCAGAGCTGTAAAACTCAAGTACGCTGACTTCAAGCTTCTCTGAACTTTGTAGGCAGCCAATGTAAGAAATGCTGAGAAGGTGTAATCTGATTACAGCCGCTCAGGCAAGTGAGCAGGCACGCTGCCACATTCTGCTGCCCACGAGCAGGGACGCCCGGCTGGAATCCCCACTCAGATCAAATTACAGAATCATTGAGCTTTGCGGCAGGTGGGCAACAAAGGCTATGGTGAGGTCATGAGATAAATCAAGGATGAGCCTGGGCAAAGCTGGCCTGTCAGAAATAACATTTCGGAGCCACACTTCCAGCATAGTTCTCTGTGGAAAATAAACTCTTACGATACTTAGTATTTTAATTCAGGAAAGGGCAAATGGCTTTCCTTGCACAAGCTCCCACCAATGGAGCCTTGTGTTTAGAGATAAGCAATTAAGCTCTACACATCAAAGGAAAACAATGAGCTGTCCAAAGTGGAATGTAGCCAAGGAAAGAAAAACTGGGCCTTGGTCCCTGTCCTGGGGTTCTCAGTTCTACCTCTACCTCTTACCCACTGTGTAGCCGAATGTCTATGTATATCTGGGAGTAACAATTGGAACAACTGAGTGGATAATGAGTGAAAATGATTCCAAAGCACACTGAAAATGCCTTAAAGACCCAAATGTGTTTTGAGAGGGTAGCACATCTTGGGCCAAGAGAGCCATTCTCCAAAATAATCTCTTGATGCAAAAAAAGCAGCGTAATCTTTGGGGAGCTGACAAATACAGGATGACTCTAATATGGCACCGAACTCCAGACAATATTCTACAGTGAAGTATTAACATTTTCATATAGTTCCCAAAGCTGAGACTGCTAGTTCCTGAGAAATTTCAGCATGACTGTGTTGTATTAAATACAAAACATGATGACATTATGGAATTCAGACAGACGTTCATTAAAAGAGAATTACATAAAAATCAGGGTAGAGATATTAGAGGGCAGGAGCAGGACTTCTTTAGAACTGGTGTTTAGCAAACTGTTGCAGCTACCACAATCAAGATGGGCAGAAGTATTTCAAAGATAAACAAGAATCGAAATACAGGCTGCCATGCTGGTATTTTCCTTGTTCCCTGAGACACTACTGAATTACTATCAGCAATGTTTTTATTAGGAATAAAAATCATATCTATTTGTACACTAAAAATTCAAAGACATAACTTTTAAAAAGTGAAATACAATTCACTATAAAATTCACTATAATTTAAAAAATGAAAATAAAAGCATAAAGTAGTTGCTTTCTTTAGATAGGGGATCTTACAAGAGATATGAATTTCAACATCTACTGTACTTTAAGCCTATATCTTATTGATAATTTAAAATTATAATTAGTGTTCTTGGGACCAAAAAGCTACATAGAAAACTAAATATGCACATATGTATGAGATGTGAGATGCTGCTGCAGGAAAGAAATAGCCTATTTTTAAAGGGGGGAAAAAACAACTCTGGTGAAGTCTATCCTTTCATTTATATGTCTCATGTAAATTACACATAATTTTAAATCTTCCACACATTGAAAATGGCCAGGTCTCATGGCGTTTCTCCTTTATTATCTTCCGTTTTCTCTTGGCCATGATAATGGGGACTTTGTATAAATATTTAGGGATTAAAAATTATGTACTTTGAATTGAATCAAGAAATGACCGTTACAGAAAATTAATTTTTATTTATATAATCTTGTTAAAAAATATATGATTTTTCTACTCTAAAGTCATTTTCTTATGCAGTAACACCACAAAAATAGCTTAAGTTTAAAATAGTGGATTTCCCATATGGTTAGTCCACAGCAAGATAAGAGTTGTAAATGAGGGTATCATGTGAAGAAAACATAAAAAAGCCTTAAGGGCACATGCAAAAAATGTGATATTACATGATTTACATACACAATTTTATTCTGTAAAAATCAAAGAGAAAAACTTAATATGTCATAATTTAAACTGTATTTTCACATCAAGTATTCTTGATTACGTATTTAACTCTAAGATACATAACTCAATTTAGAGCATCATGTGGGAGAGGAGTTAGGAAGAATCTAACCTTTTGCATTTTTTGACTTTTTTGGGCTTGTGGTAACGTTGTATTTATAGAGAGATTCTACACTTTCAAATTTAAGTCTTGAAATGTCAGAAAAATCCCAAAGCTGAGATCTCACAGAAGGTGATTTTTAACAGTCCTTAAAAGTAAAAGACTTTATGATCTTCTGACAACTGGAGCTTTCACATTTTAAGATTTAAAAATTTCAACCCTAATATTACATAAGCCTGAACACTGGTATATAGCTTCCATCATCTTTGATAGGTTTGAAAAGAAGAGCAAAATGAGAAAACAGAAAAGTTGTGAAGTTTGGGAATATTATTTACAGATATTATTTACATATATATAAAGCAGTAAATACTTAAAACTTGTATTTAAACATGGTCCCTTGCAAGAATGCATTTCCAACGTAAAGGAAATCACAGCTAGTTAATTTTTAATTATTTACAGTACTAAAAAATGGGGATCTCCTAATACTTCAGAGCTGGAATTTGAATGAGGAAATGAGTCCTAGAGAACTTAAAGAGACATTTTTTAGGATCATATGGCTGGCTTTAGGGGTATGTCCAAAACCAAGTATCTTGTTTTCAAGATTTTTACAAAATCATTCCCATACTTAAAATTTTATACAAATTCTTCTAATTCATGTCTTTCAGTGTGTCCTACTACACTGCTGTGAGACCACAGGCAAGTCATAAACTCTAGTTTTTTCATTACTTTCAAGTCATCATTTTTTTTTTTTTTTTTTACCACCTACTATCAACTAAATGTGGAGATTATAAAGATCTTAATTTCATTCATGGGAATTTTATGGTCTACTGCGGGACACAGGGTGGGTAGAGGATTTTGTTTTGTTTTTGGGATAAGGTCTTGCTATGTTCCAGGCTGGCCTTGAGTTTGCGGCCTGACCATCCTCTCAGGGTGGTAGACGACAGGAGGACACCACCACACCTGCTTCCAAACAAACGTTAAAGGCACTACTTACTCTGACTAAAAGGCTGTCAAAGTGGATGGTGATGTTCAGTTTCTGATTACCCAGATTAAAAACAGGGTCTGGACTAAATGATATCTCAGTTCCTTTTTTTTTGGTGCTGGTGATTGACCTCATGACCTCAGGCTTGCCAGGGAGGCGGTATACGCCTGAGCTAAATCCCCAGCCCTCAGTTCCTTTCTAAAGAAGTTTGTATTTCATCATTTCCTCTGTTTGTGTTATTTCCTATGCAGACTTGTAAATAAGTAGATAATTGATAAGATTTGAATTTCCAGTGATTTTTGTGGAACACAGTGATGTGTTTGTAAAAGGAATGCCATGAACATATCTTTTACATGCAAACAATTTTGTGAAATGATGGGTTTCCTCAGTATAGGTCTTTAATATGTTAATGGGTGTTGTAACCATGGGAATGATTTAGTATGTGATGTTAGTTTTTTCATCTGGGAAAAAATTCTCCCCAGCTGTTATTACCATCTCCGGCTCTCAGAGTTGTCAATCCAAGTAGTAGTTTGGGAAATACTAGCCCCAGAATCCTGAAACATTTTCTTACCTGATTTTCTCCCACTACACTTCCTACCCACATTCTGGTTAGATAATTCACCTGAAATTCCAACATGTTTCCTTACTGAAAAACCTTTAAGGGCTCTCTGCGGTCTATATATTAAATGCCAAGCATTTTAGACATTAGATAATGCATACAAATGTCTCCTTACCTTTTTCTTCTATAATTTCCTTAAATTGCAGCCCAGACATCACTGACTTTACCCTGTTATACCTGCTAGGGGCCCCACTACTTCTCTTTCTGTAGCATGCCTTTCACTCTATAAAAACTTACCTATTAGTTCTCTGATAAAACTCAGTTGAGGGCCCATCATCTCAAGGAGTGAACATGATATGCAATCTCTAACATCTGAAGCACATTATAAAATTGTTATGGTGTTACCCTTCTTATTGGGTTTTTAAAGTATGTATGTATTTTAGAGTATGAATGCATTGGGGTATACTCTGTAAGCTGAGGCCAGGCACAGGATTTGTATCCCAGAATTTAGTTCATCTTCTTTGCATTAGGGTTCCATCACTGAAACAATGCCCAACACTCAAAGTCAAGGAGAAGTTTATTTGGATAGTGGTTTAAGGGATTCAGTCCATAGTTGGTTGACTCCAAGGCAAGCATAGGGTGTGGTAGGACAAAAATGCTTCATTCATAGTGGCCAGGAAACACAGCAGGGGAACAGTGCCAGAGGCAAGGGCTAGAGACCAGACATAATTCCCAAGGTTATGACTCCATGGCCCACCTGGACAATCCAGAAGTTTGCTTTACTAATGTTCTAAGCAGCTGCCAAGCCAATAAAGTCAGCAAGGCATCACATTCTCTTTTTTTGCAGTTGTGGGGATAAAATATAGGGCCTTGTGCATGCTAGGTACACCCTGTACTGCTGAGCTATCTCCCCAGCCCAAAAACATCATTTTAAATGACAACAGTGAGAGTACCAGTGGTAAATAAAAACCATAAGAGAAGAACCTGAACTAAGGGCCTAAATACTCATTTATAAATTAAATACAGGGGTTTTTTAAAAAATGAAAATGTTCACAATTTTTTATAGATGTCAAATGGTAACTATTCAGGCAAGAGTTCTCAGGGGTTTTTTGTTGGTTTTGTCCTGGGAATTGAACTTAGGGCTTTCATCCCTCCAGTACCAGTTTTTTTTTTTTTTTTTTTTTTTTTTTTCCAATTTGGGACAGTCTTGCTAGTAGATATGTTTCCCAGATTGGATTTGAGGTAACCCTCTTACCTCAACCTCCCAGAATGCTGGGATTCCAGGTATGCACTATTAACACCTAGATTCAGTTTTGAATTTTTACCCCCAGTCCTGGAGATTGAACTCAGAACCTTCACGTTGAATAATAGCACCAGCATTGTTTTTTCTGTCTTTTTGAGACAGGATCTTGCTATGCAGTTTGGGCTGGCCTTGAACTCATTTTGTAGCCCAGGCTGGTCTTGAACTTGCAATGATGCTCTTACCTCAGTCTCCCAAGTGCTGGGATTACAATGCCCGGCTTGATACCCCATTTTTAATTTTTCTTAATTTTGGGACAGGGCCTTACTAACTCACCAATTTGTGCAGGCTGGACTGGCTCTGTCCCTCCTGCCTCGGCCTCCCAGAATGCTACGATTATAGGAGTGCACCTCCACACACAGCTTTTTTTTGTTTTTCTCAATCCTTCCTAGAGGCTCTGGAAAGTATCAGCTATGATAATAATGACTCTGTCAATGGCTTTGTTGCTGCAGTGGATGGTTGAGGCCTGCACCTGACATGTAGCAGACGCCTGATAGCTACTTGTTAAGCAGCCAAGTTGCAGGACTATATGCTCATGGGAAGCATGAAAGCTTTCGGCAGTGTATTAGTTAGGAATCTGGCTGTGGGAGCCAGATTTGCAGCGTTCGAGTTCTAGTTGCACTATGTCAACTGGTGAACGCTCTCTAAATGTTTCCTCACCTGAACACTGGAACAGTAATAAAACTTGCCTCATACAGTTCCAGTGAGGGTTAATGGACATGGAGAACAGGCACACTCAGTCACTCACCACGTTAGCTGCTATCATTGTCACCAACATTGTCACTGTGTTCTTTTTCATTTGTCTTGTTCAACACTTGCCTCCTGTCCTAAGACATAGTATATGCTCAATAACAGTTTGTTTGATGAAAGTATGAAGAAGTGCTGCTCTTTCTGTGTACACCAATGTTCATTACATGAAGTTTATACTCTGGCAGGATTCATAGAATAGCAAATTTTTATAAAATGCGACTCTAAATGCAACTGAATTGTTCTTCTTGAATCTATTTTCAGAGACCCAGTCATGTAGTTCCTTGGGAATAGGTGTTCTATGTGTTTCCTTCTTGAATTTCAGGTAGAACCTTCCAAAGAAGTTTGCACCATCTACACTACAAAATATCCACTAGCAATCATGTCATAGTTAAAAATTAAAAACAAATGAATGTTGATTTAAAATGGATAAATGATAGAACTGACATAATATTTAACTGTATTACAGCCAGTCTGTAGCATTTATATTTGTGGCAGTGTTGCTGTACAGTAAAGTGCAGAGGTTTACTACTTCTAATTTAAAACTGCAGTCAGGGACAGAGGGTGTCAAGTCCCTGGCAGAGTGCTTGTGTAGCATGCATAAGGTCCTGGGTGCTATGGTTTCTAACACCTCAGAATAAAACCTGAAAAACCCATGGTTGAAACTGCACAATTAACAATTCAAGTTCTGTGCACTGCCTCACTGTGAGTGGACAACAAAAATAAGTCTAGGCTGTGTAGCTTTGAAATACCTGTCACTGACTTAAATCATTTTACATTTATATTTGTAATATGTCTCATCAGACATGTCCGATATTAAAATAGCACTGAGGTTTACAGTTTATTTCAAATGTCACTGTGGAAAGATGCTATCAGATTACAGATTACTCTTGTTACATGTGACCCCATTTGTGTATAATATGTATTGATGTTACATATATTCTTAATTTTTTTTTTTTTTTTTTTTTGGTACTGGGGATCAAACTCACGACCACATGCTTGCAAGGCAGGTACTTATGCTGCTGAGCTAAATCCCTGGCCTCGATGTTACACATAAAATCCTGAAAATTTTGGTACACTGTTCACAGAAATGCATTATTTTTCAGAGGTGGTATGATTGGAGATTACTCTTTTCATTGTCTGATTTTCTTTAAAATGCCTGCTTGCAAAAGTAAAAAATGGTAGATCTTTTCATTTGCAAAACTAAGTGTGCCTTGCATTTTTCACTTTTCAAATCCCAGATTATAATCATCTCTGTATCTTAAGTGCGTGACCTGGTCTACTTCAGAGCAAAAGTAAAGTTCTTTGAAATGAAATTCTTTCACCTTTTCACCACAAAATATGAAAAACCTGCCAGCATTACAATCCCCCTTCCTGAAGGCGGTTTATCCCTAAATCAAGCCCCCAATCAATTTCTGCTTTCAAAGCCATCCGCACCCTATAACTGATTTTCCTTTACATTGTGTTCTCATTAGCAATTTGCATAACTTCTAATCATCCAAGTCCCTTTTATCTTAAATAAGTTAAAACTCCTCTGTTTTGACTGTTTAAAAATCTTTCCTCTCTCTCTCTCTCACAGTCAGTATGACATGATGTTTTGATACAGGTATTATTATGGTATGGATCAAAAATGCTCCCCCCAGAGCCTGATTTGCAGGGGAGCTTTGGAGGGGGACGTGTCCCGTGGGGTCTCCTCTCCCTGCACAGTGAATTCAAGCACTGCCGAAGGGAAGGATTGCTGGGTGTGGCCGGGTGGTGTGGCCGGATGGAGGAAGCAGGTCGCTGGGCGTGGCACTTGCGAGGGGGATGTTCTTGTCCTCACCCTTCTCCCTCTCTCCGGCTCTTTCTGCTCTCTCGGTGTCCTGGCTACCATAGGTTGAGCAGCTTTCTTCTGCCAAGTCCTTCTCTCGTATTTTCTCTTGGGAGCCAGTGGCTATGGATTAGAAAACCTCTGAAACCATGAACCATAAATCTGCAGTCTCAGGTTCTCTGTCCCAGCATTAGGAAAACTGACTACTACAAGTGCACATGGGGAATGATTGCATCAAGCTAATTAAGTTATCCATCTCCTCACAGAGATAGCTTTGGTGGTGAGCACATTTAGAATGTGCTCTCTTAGCAAATGTAAAGTAAGTTATTTTTCTTTAAGTTCTATTTTACTTTTGATTGACAAACAGTAATTATACAGACTTATCGAATAAAATGTGATGGTTTGATACATGTGTACATGGTAGAATGATCAAATCAGCCTCAAATATTTATAATTTCTGTCTAGTGACAACTCTAATGCTATTTGCGTTTTCAAGACAGGGTCTCATGATGTAGCTGGGGATGGCCTTGAGCTCTCCGCAAACCTCCTGCCTCAGCCTCCCAAGTGCTAGGATTATGGATGTGTGCCACCATGCCCAACCTCTAATGCTATTTTGACTTATACATTATTATTAACTACTACCAACTTTCAGTACATAAAACTAGAATTAAGACTAGAATAATGTCAACTATAACTCTGTCCTCACTGACCAGTGTTTCCCTCCTCCTGTCCCTTGTCCCCACTCTCCATCCTTTTGCCTCTGCTAGCCATTCTACTCTCAACTTTTGTGAGGTGGCTTTTAGATTCCATATATAAGTGAGCTCACACATATTTGTCTTTCTATTTCTGACTCATTTCACTGACCTTAATGTCCCCCAGGTTTTTGTAAATGACCAAATTTCCTTTTTTGTGTGTGTGTGAAGGGGCTTGAATGCTATTTCATTGTGTGTATATACCACATTTTAAAAGTCCATTCATTTGTTTCTGACACTAGGTTGTTTTCATATGTTGGTTATTGTGAATAATGTCATGAACATGGAGATGTAGCCATATGGTTAAGACACTGATTGGGATTCCTTTGGATTATTACCCGGCGGATGGATTACTGGATTAAAAACCAGTCTATTCTCTTAGCAGTTTTCAAGTCCTAGTACAGTATTATTAACTATCATCACCATGCTGAACAGTAGGTCTCCTATCTTATTCCTCCTGTCTAACTGCAACATCATACCCTGTCACCAGCACTCCTCATCTTCCTAACTTAGTCCTTGGTAACTGCTATTCTAACTCTGCTTTGATGAGTTCCACTGCTGTAGATTTTACATGTACACAAGGTTGTGCAATAGTTTTCCTTCTATGTTTACTTCATTTGTCTTAGCATGATGTCCTCTAGGTTCATTCATGCTGCTGTAAATGACAGGATTTCCTTCTCTGAGGCTGAATAATATTGCAGTGTATATAATTACATTTTCTTTATTCACCTATTGATGGACACGCCCATTGATTCATAGTTTTGCTATTGTGAATAATGCTGCAGTGAAGTAGATATAGATGGAGCCAGTCTGTGTGGTGTCTCATGAAAAACATGTCTAGGTCTTATATTTACCTCACCCATTCGCCATCAAAATAAGATTATTTTCACTTAACGGTCTCTCAATTTATGTTCCTCTTCTGTACCATTGTAGCTCTGGGCTGGCTTTGCTGTGTACAATCATTTGCTTCCAAAAGAAAGCACTCTAAATGTGTATTAATCTTAGAAGATGGCAAAGTTAATAGAATCTTCAAGTGCCTTAAAAATACAGTGTGAACGCAGGGCTTTACCTTACTCTTAATGTCTATGCCTTCTTTCCCATTGGCCTGACAGTGTCTTGAAGCCTACAATTGTGGTCTTAAATTACAAGCTTGCTGGCTGCCCAAACGCTTTCTTGAACTTCCATCAAAACACCTCAGTTCCTTCCTCCCTGTCTGTTTCAGAGAATCTGGTAAAAACTGTCTGCTCTAGAAGAAAAACTTTAATGGACTCCTATAGTCAGATCCCTGGATTCTATATCTGTACAGCTTTCCTTTGCACTTTCTCTTCACTTTCACTCTCATTGTCAGTACTAGGACTTTGTTAGCTTAGGTAGTGATTTTTAAACTGCACTTCCCCTATGTTAAGCTTCTTCTCTTCATATATTTTATGCGCTGCTGCTGGGTCAACTTTTCTGATATTTCACTTCCTCCCTCAAAAACCTTATCCTGGAGTCTCAAAAATAAAATAAAAATTCCTTAGCCTAAACTTTTTAATTATATTTATGTCACATATTCTACACTGTCACCTCCTTGTTCATGCTGACAATACTAGTTGAAATGCTCTTCTTCCCGTCTATGAGTCTGCTCATCCTACTCGTACTTTCAGTGTTCAATTTAATGGACCTCCCCTTTCTAGCCCTAAATGTCCTACTGGCTTTTATGAATGGATAAAGTCACACTTTTCTCCAAATTTCTCCATCACAGGTGTTAGTAGTTCCCTTTTAATCCCGATACCTTCTCCTCTTTTGACACTAGTGCATGGGTGGCGATGTTACTGATTCAAAATGTTACTCATTCTGGATAGTGCTTACATCTTGCTCTTGGTCACAGAGAGGCTGATATGGAGAACTGGTAGGAAAATACAAATAAAAAATACCACAGTGTCAGCCATGTATATGGTTTCCCTCTCTTCATGTTATTTTCTTATTTTATAAAATACAAAATTAGTGAGATATTCATACTATGATGAGAAAAAGGATAATCTCTCTATTTTCACATTCATGTAGTTTTTACTTATCTGTTCTCTACCCAAATCTTTCCATGGAATGGTTTCATCTCATCTGTTCTAATAATTGTTTTTCCACATGCTTGTATTCAGGAGGTTGAGGCAGAAGGAATGTTTGAACCCAAGGAGTTTCAGGCCAGCCGGAACAATACAGCAAAAATCCATGTCATATTAGTAAGTAAATAAACAATGGTAAAAATAACAAAAATTACTAGTTTTTTCATTTTTTGTTCTTATCTTTCAGTTCTGATACATTGTATATTTCTCATCTATGAACTCTTGGGAAATATTTTTAGTAGATTTGTCTTTTTTGACCATCCCAGTAACCAACCACTTATCCTCTTTAAAATTTTATTTAAATGTTCCTTCGTATTTACCTAAGCTTACTTAAGTAGGTTAACGGCATTTCTGTGAAGTAGTCAAATAACCCTACCAATACCAAGCCAAATGAAAATCTCACCTCGTGAATGTTGCACCTCCCATGCAAGTACTCTCTACTTCCTGCACGTCTTGCTCAATTTTGTGTTATGTGATCTCAGAGTGAATTCAAACAACCACCCAAGTGATAGTTTAATCTTAGCGAAAAAAATTTTAACAAAATAGATCAGGGAATTAATTTATAAATCACATTGTTCCTTACCGCTTTAGCTTACAGCATTCTCCCTGCTGGAACTAGCACAGTGTAACCTTTTATGCTGTTACATGTAGAAAAAAAATTTTATTGAAATAAAAACCCCTACTAACTTGGCAGAATGAAATGTTTTAATATATACATTTTAATTGTTCTTAATTAAAACCTTGCAGGCATTCTGCATTCATGCTCTATAGAAAGTTTATACTCACATACATAGAAAAGTAGTTTGTTTAAACATTTAAAAGGTCTTTAACACAAGGATCTCATATAATTTTTAAAGACAATTTCAGATGCATTATTTTATGAAATAATTTCTAACATATTCATAAGAATGACTGTTGGAAGAGTATTTTGGTCACAATAATTTTCAGACTTTGGATCTAGATTAAAGACCTCAGGGAAGTAGAAGTATATAACTTTAATATGGTAAAAAACAAAAAGGCTGATCTCATGATGGAGTCCAAGGTTTTTTATTTCTAATTCTTTACTGACTATCTTTTAGTAATTTTGCTTCTATTTATTTTCTAAAACATTCAAATTATTAATTAATTCCATAGCTATTTTTATAAAGTACCCACATGTGTTGTTCCAGGCACCCTTCCAGGTACTTGAGGTATATCAGTGAGCAAAACCAAAAAAAGCTTACATTCCAGCAGGGAGCAGAGGCCAAGAAAACCATAACTATACCAAAATGTGCAGGCTGTGGGACTGTCTTCAATGCTACAGAAAAAGAGAGCGGTGAAGGAAAGAGAGACAATCACCAACGAGGCAGTTAAGACAGGACTGAGAAGGCAGCAGGTGAATAAAAACCTGAAGGAAATGACACTGAGCCTGTGGGCATCAAATGGTGGAACATTCTAGACAAAGACCAGCGCAAAGAAGCTGAGGTCAATCATTCGCTAATGTCAGACTTTGCTTATACCTAGAAAGTAATATGACTAAGGCATAAGTCTACAGATGAATACTCTTAATACTTGTAAATTTTTTTTCTGGTATTGGGGATTGAAGTCGGAGCCTTCACAATAACCTACATCCCCTTGTTTCTCAGTTTTAGTTCTCAGACAGGGCTTTTATGAGTTGCTAAGTTGCCCATGCTGGGTTCAAACTTTTGACAGCCTCCCAAAGGATAGGAGACATGCTCCTAGACTACAGCAGATAGAATTTTATTTTATTTATTTTGTCAGTATCTGGTGAAGATAGGTAATGAATACATTCATCTTGGGGAAAAGATACCGTAGCTTCTTTATACTGCTCCTTCCACTCCACTTCCCCTCCTTCCATCTCTAGGAAACAGGTTTTGAAGGAGAAATCTACTACATGTTCACCTTCCGTTTCTTTCCCCAACATGGTAATGAATGCTGCACATGGACTTAATCCTCAAAACACCAGAGTGAAAAATGCAGGCACAGAGAGGCTAGACAACTTGCCTAAGGTCACATGAAGGGGGAGTGGCAGAGAAAAGATCAGAACTAAGGCACTGTGGCTCCAGCACCTGTGCTCTCACCCACTGTCTCACTTTCCTGAACCACCTGCAGGAGGAAGAACTTGACAGTGCGTTAAAATGTTTCCAGAAACTTTCCAGCTGCTTAGAGGAAGGCTCAGTAGTACAGATGATCGGAATAGTGTGATTCTAGAAGCAGCTTTGTATCAGCATGACACAGTCTGTTTTTGTGTAAAAATTAAAATCAAACTATCTTGTTCATACTGTGGCATGAAGTTTTGGCATTGGTGATCACTAACCATTGATATAAAAAGACCACACTATGAGTAGCTATTTGCAATTCTCTTTCCCCCTGTCTTCTGACATTTTCAAAAGGAAGAACTAATCCCTTGTTAATTTGAATGCTGTCTATTGAGTGGAAGAGATTTTACCAAATGTCCATGAATGAATCTTGAACACTTGTCCACCTCTGGAGCCGATTTGAGAACACCAGGGATGTTCTGGACCAAGTTACAAGTTACGTGATTTCTTCTAAGATACCAGAGAGCTGTCAGATGGTGATCAACCTCAGCAGAAGTGGCACTAGCGACCTAGATGAGAAATCTAGATGAGCCACATGTGGGCGTAGGTGTGGCAGTGGGCCTTGCACAGCTAACCATTTGCTCTACTGGGTATTTAAGAGCTGCTGACTTCCTGTTTTCATCATATCCAATTCCTTGACTAGCTAGAAAACTGAAAATTCTAACTGGGGACTGCACAGACTCTATCTGTTGAGGAAGTAATGCTAGATGACAATGACAAGTGACATGAATTCCAGCTGGAATTCTTAGAAAAACATAAATAGGAAAAGCAATCATACATGAAAATGTGGAAATAGCAGGCTAGGGAATTAGACCCATATCATTTTAAAGACATGGATACTTCCTGAGTAATATCCAAAAGCCACTGAATGATTCAGTGAAAAATATACGACTATTTATGCAACTTACAAACATATATCTACTGTACAACTTGGTTATTTCCAGGTATGATGTACCTAGCATTGAAGATTTCTGTCTCATAAGTCATTTTGAAGGCTGAATCAATCAAAACAGAATGTCCTAACAGTTTAACTGATGGGGAGACACAGAGTGTTGAAGAAAAGTCAGATTCAAGTAAATTTTAAACACAATAGGGGGAAAAGTGATTTTATCAACTGAATGCTAGTTATAGTGATGATAGATAAAAGTCAGAATTGGATGAAAAAAATTTAACAAAAATGGTGATCAACGATTAACACCAAATTGAAATGGACTGCTAATGTTATCTGAGTGTTATCATCTCACGCATTGGAAGGAACCATGATCAATTTTTCTATTTACAAAAACAGCCCAATATAGTATGAAAAGAAAACATTGGCCAGGCTTCTAGAGATGTCAAGAAAAGCATGCCAGCTATGGTTACTAATTTGTGCTTTAACTTGTAACTTACTCTCCTACCCCCTCAAAGCAGATAAACATTTCCATATTATGTAAATAACACATATGATTTTTAAAATTCAGTAAATAGAAATATATAATGAAATATGTAGGTACTACTTGTAAGTATTATTTTTCTGGGCAGAATTTACATTGAGATAGTTTAAAAAAACTCTCAAATTCTAGATTGCCTATGAGAGATAAAGAACTCGTAAATTTACAATGATAAGCAAATGAATACACAGAGTAAACTTTCTGGATGAAAATATGGCTCTTCTAATAACCAAAGGCAGAAGAACAAGAGCAGTGTAATATACACTAGATTCATATTGTGGGGAATGTCTTTGTATCTAATCTAATGCTTGCATACATTACTCCTATGCTTTGAGAACAGAGTAACAATTGTAATTTTGCTCTGAATCAAAATAACACAATCTGTCATTTGACATGCTGTAGTGTTTGCACTTTCATTATTCTTCATACAATAATTGTATGTTTCTTTTTACTGCTATTTTGAAGCAGTTTATCTCTTTAAAAATGCTACTCAGACTATTGTCAGCATGCATCTCAAAGTCAAACTCAGTCATTGCATCTGAGCAGACATTTTCAACATGCTCATACTTACGTATATCTGTTTTGATCATATGTGATTCCTACATGCCCAGTGTGTTATTTCACTGCTATCTGCATTGTTATAATAGGTTATTGATTGATTTGTAGTGTAAAGGACTAAGGTAGTATTCAGTATTGACTGAGCACTACAACTTTATTGCAAGTGCCCAAGGTTCACTCACCCTAAGCAATTTAGTCAATAACCAATTTTTATACTTCTATCTCCTTCAAAATTCCAAACCAATAATCCCTGTTTTTTTAATTATTTCAGTATCAGACTAACATTTCCCATGGAAATCAATATGGGTGCGATCCATTAGCCAAAAATCTGCAGCACTGCAACGCAAACATATTAAAAATATTGATCTTGCAAAGCTACTGATGTTTTGATTGACTTTAATGTTTGTAAGCAGCAATAACAGAATTTCAATGACTGAAACAAACTTTTGATTAAAATTATAGATTTTTGAGGGAGGGAATCTGCTATTTTACTGGCTTAAAACATGTCACATGGCTTCCCTGCCTGTCATAATTGAGTGCAGTGAGATATATTCATCCAATTCCTTATTTGTAAATATTTCAGTCCATCATAGCTTACACGTCTTTAATCTACTTTGAACTGCTCTGACATTTCAATTCCACTTCTCATTTTATCACAAAGTGAGGTAGAATTTTTAGACAGAGTGGCAGGAATAGAAGCCTTTAATTCTTCTTTTGCTATTATGCAACCTTTGGGATGATGTTTTACTCTTAGGTTAAATTCCCTAAATGTAGGACAGAATTAACTTTGGGAATTGGTGAACATTCTTTTTTTTTTTTTGTGGTGCTGGGGATGGAACTCACAGCCTCACACTTTCCAGGCAGGCGTTTAAGCCATTGAGCTAACTCCCCAGCCCTCAGTTAACATTCTTACTATATTTTGACAGCAATGGACAACAAAGGCCCTATGTTACATATACAAATGACTATCTGAAATAAAGACAGATTCCTTGAAAAACATAGAATTTTGGAGCTGTTTAGTGACCACCTTGCAATGCTCCCATATGGAGGAGACTGAGATCCTAAAAGTGCAATGAAACTCCCAGGGATTCCTCACTGAGGCCTCCCTGACCACGCAACCTAAAACAGTACTGTGCCCCAGCATCAGTACTTAGTTTATTTTTATCCCGACGCTACTACCATCCACTCATAAAGTGTGCATGCGGGCTTCATTTGTCTACATATTTATAACCCATTTTCTCTTCTAAAATTTAAACTCTATAAAAGAAGAGTTTTGTCCATTCTTTTCACTGTCAAATCTCTCACATTTAGAAGAGTGCCTGAAATATCAGTGGGGTCAATAAATGCTTTTTACGTAAGGGAAAGTGTCAGAACAATTAAGAATGGATGGTTTGGGTAGAGGTGAAGCAGGGAAAGGCCTTGAGTCTCTTAACTTTTAGTGCAGTGTTGTTGTAAGAGCTCCTCCTTAATGTTCTCTTTACTTCTCTGGACTTCCGAGTATAAGTAGTAAAGGGGATTTGGTCCCATAACTATCATATATGTTTTTCTCAAAGTTCATGGATATTTAAGAGTTTCATTATTTAATTACTAATCCTTTGCCTGGAGTTTTCCTCTATTTGTTTGCTCTACTGTCCACCATGGTAAAATTCTAATAAATTCTGTATTTTATCTGTGACATTTTAGTAGAATAAAGAAAATCCACATATACAGAAGAATGGAAGTTAAAAATTATCCAGTTATCAGTTACTCATTTCATTTCTCCTCTACTTCTACATTATCTTTTAGGGGAAGAACCAAAGGATAACTTGCGAATGTGCAGGGACTTTGGCTTCCACCAGCTTTTTTCCAAATTACCCTAACACATAGACAGTATATTTGTAGGTGTTTGCAGCAGCTTTGAGACAAATTCCCCAGCCCTCTTCCACAAGGCCACACCACATCAACTCGCGATTCATCTCTGGTGCTACTGCTCTCTGGGGGGTTAGAGGGGGCCATGGCTGGGAGGTGGTGGGGCTTGCAACAGCCAGAACTCGGTGAGAACACTAACACTTCTATACGTACGCTCCAGGGTCTGGGCTTGCACGTTTGTAGGAAAGGGTCTTAGAATGCTCTCTGCATGATGAGCCCCAGGAGTAAAGGAGACAGTGCACATCAGGGGAGCGGTGCAGAGAGGGTCAGCGCCCCTCTCACCTTTACATATTAGTGGAAAAAAGCTGACATAATGCTTGCCATTGTTTAGCACTCTCTTTTTCTTTAGATACTTACTCCTGTGAACAGATAGCTAGAATTGGAATCTGCATACAAAGACTACAGTCTGAAACTGAAACCAGAGAAGGTATTTTACTTTTATTTTTTGGTACCGGGAATTGAATTCAGGACCTAGTGCTGCGCTATATCCCCCAGCCCAAGAAGGTGTTTTAGATGTGAGTTGTCTTATGGTTCATATGTAGATGTCTCCCAAGAGCCTCATGCACCCACAGGCAAGGCTTCTGGAGGAGGACTAGACTATGGGGTGCCACAGGTGTCTCAACCTTAGGGGCAGGGCCTGGTCAGAAGAGCTGGTCACTAGGTCAGACCAGAGAGGTCACCTCTGCCTCCCTAGCTCCTCCCTTCACCCCAGCTTCCTGGCCACCAGGACATGAACAGCTCTCTCCACTGCAGGCCCTGTCTCTGTGGTACTCCGCCTGCCTCGGAGCCAGCTGCCTGTGGACTGAAACCTCTCACAATCATAGGCCCAAATAAACCTCTCCTCTTTTAAATTGTGGGTGTAGGGTTTTTATCTCAGCAATGAAAAAGTGACTAACACAGGCTACATGTGGTTTTGGGGAACTAATCTAATGAGGGAGAATGGAAGGTAAAACTACTCAGAGCCCTAACAGTCTCACGCTCCTGAATCCATCCCTGGAAGCAGCTTTCAGAGTTAAAAGTGTCTACGCAAATTAAGACCAGCTCTCACTCCTCAAAACCAGCTCCCTGTTGACAGCCCATCCCATCATCTACCAAGACTCCTGAAGTCTATCAGGTGCCCTGAGATCTCTGTTTTGGTTTATGTCTTGGGGAACCCCAAGCCTCACGCTGTCATGGAAGTGATTAAATCTAGTGTTTGTGATTGGTTCATTCGCTAGCTCTGGGATTGGCGGTGTGAATGCTGCAGCTGTCCAGGGCAGAGCTGACATACAACATAAGGGAGGAAAGGAGGTTACTTTCCCCCCTCTTTTGCCCTTTCACTCTTGTTGCTTGCAGCCACCATGAACAGTGGGCCCTCAGCTGCACCATCCTGCCTTGGACTTGAGTATGGACTGAAACCTTCAAAAACTGGAAGCTAAAACACCCTTTTCTTCCCTAATTTTGGGTGGCAGGTATTTTGTACCAACAACGAGAAAAAAGTAACCAAGACAATATCAAAGGGCTCCCCTAGGGTGAGAACTTCCTTCTTGGAGAGATCTTCTTGTACTGATACCCACAAAACAGCTCTACGGAAGGTGAAGGGCACCTGTTAGAGAATGCATGTATGCCTTAGGGTAGCAAAGTATGAAAGAAAACTACAGGTTTTCTCAAACGCTTGCTTCTATTTCTCAATAAACTTACGGACTCTAAGTATGAGATGTAGGTAAAGACTAGTAGGCAAATGGAAGAAAAAGATTCTATTATTGATAAAAATGGTTCTTTCTGTTACTTCTGGTCCAGATACAGTATAACTTGCAGTGAACTTAAAATCCTGGCATTGTTGATTCTCTGTCAGCTCCCTAACACTATTACTTTGGTACTGCAATCAAAAGACTGACTAGCATACACCCGAGTTAATCACACATCATCCAATCTGTCAGTGTGACAAGGAAGGCTGACTCTTTGTTCTCCAAGCTGTGGTTAGAACTACCAGATCTTTGCTTTTGGGGGACTCATATTGCTTTGAGAATATAAAAAAGCTTTCCCTTTTCATAAGCTAATTGTACTTTACTTACCAATTCAACACAAACTTTCCAAGAACTTATTTTACTCCCTGTAACTATCCATGGATCCCCCAAATTGGAGGTTAATGGTAATCTGCTGACTTAGGCAATATCAAGTAAGTACACATAAGCAGGCATCTGCTGATGGATGAAGAGAAGAAAGAGAGAAGAAAAGTAAGTTTTAAATGGTAAGTATCATTTTTTCTCAAGCCAGAAAGTATTCAGATGAAGGAAAAAGACCATTCAAATGCCAGGACTTGGATGCTTACAGCATGAGTTAAGTACATGCAAGTGGGAGATCTGGCTTAATTCCAACTACAAAATATTTCAGTTCCATGGGGAAAGTTAACCATAGGCCTAAATCTCCAAGCAGATATGTAACACCATTTTGTATTTTAAAGGTCCAGTGTTTTAATTTCTTAAGAAATTCTCAAACTTCCTAGAAATTTTAATGGTACAAACAGTTTAAATATAGAGGGCTGGCAATGGTTGAGAAATATTTTGGCCCTAATTCTAATGGAGATTTGTTGATCTTTTTTCAGGGACACACTTGCAAGTTTAAAACACAGTTATTGAGAACTTGGAAGACACCTCCCTAATTTATAACTATTTTAAGGCACATCAGATTAGGGTCTGAAACTTCCTGATATTATGCTTCTAAATTGTAGGGTAAAACATTTGTCCTACTCAGCTGAAGACAAAAATCAGAAGTGTGTGTGTGTGTGTGTGTGTGTGTGTGTGTGTGTGACTTATTGTGTGTGAATGTACTCAAAAGCTCAAATTCTAGTTACTAAATCCCAGCCTCCCCAATTAGTCTTCAATTAATCAACTATTTTTATTTTTTTTGAGGCAGAGTCTTGTTATGTAGCTCAGTAATTCAGGCTGGCCTCCAACTCACTCTGTAGCCAAGGGTGGCCTTTAGCTCACGGTGATCAACCTGCCTCAGTAACCTGAGTGCTGGGATCACAGGTGTGTACCACCACAACTGGCTTTAAGCAACTATTGTTTAGAAAGTATAGAATAAAAACTGTCTAGTGAAAACTTAAGCCTGCAGAGAAATGCTTAATAATGTCAAAAAAGGGATCTGAACTCAAATCACTTTGTAGTTGAGATAATCTGCTAATTTTCTTGGGGTGGGGTTTGGAAGTTTGGAAATTCTTAGCTTCTAAGATACTTCTTCCCATAAATAGGCCTTAAACCTTACATTGCAAATATGAGCAGAAAATTCATTTAGCAAGTCCTGAAAATAATTATATGACCCAACAATTCCACTCCTACATATATACTGAGAATTGAAAACAGAGTTCAAACAAAAACATGAATGTTCACATAGCATGATTTATAATAGTCAAAAGGTAAAAACAACCCAAATATTTTCAGCTGATGATTACACAAAATGTATATTCACACAATAGAATATTCAGCAATAAAAATAATGGATAACTGATTTGTACTACAACATGGTGAACCCTGAGAACATGCTATTTGAAACAAACCAGACACAAAAAGCCACATATAGTATGATCCCCCTTATCTGAAAGGTATAGAAGATCAAATAGAAACACAAAGTTGATCAGTGGATGCCAGGGGCTGAGGTGAAGAGTAAGTACAGGATGGGTGCAGGTTTCTTTCTGGAGTTACAAAAAGGTTTGCTTTGGAATTAAGGGGTGGTGATGTTTGCACAACATTGAATGTTCCAGCAGTTACTGAACTGCATACTTTAGGACAGTTACAATCGCAAATTTTCTGTGAATTTTACCTTCATGGAAAATGTGGCCAGAAGTTTTATCCATTTAATTTGCTACAATTCTGGTGAAGAAAGTAGTTAGTGAAACCAATTTCTGCTGAGATTAAAAGCTGGATATTATCATAGGTGTTTGGTCTTAGAACTCACAACACATCTACATGTTTCATTAGGCTGTGCCTCACTGGAGCAGGAAATTATTCAATCATTTGGGAAGTTATAAATAGTCTCATTAGTACATATTTACAATTCTGGAAAACATAGATAAAGAAAGAGGAATAAATTTAGTTTGTCTGAAATATTTCAGACCTAATATTATACAAATTTTAAAATGCAAAACTAAAATTACTATTTACTGAGATGATACACATAGTGTTTAAACTAGGCCTTACTTAGTAGAAGGAAGGCCTGAGAAATATTACCCTCTGACCCAACGTTGTAGATGTCTAGTTCAGTGTAGTGTCCGATAAGACGCTGTGCTGCAGCATTTCACAGCACCACTGTGAAGAGCCGTTTGGGCAGCACATAGCGCATTCCTCCATGACCAAGACCCCGACTAAAAATCAGCTCCAGGCTGTCTTCAGAATGGGCTTTGCTCTTCTTCCCAGTGAAAAGCTGTAAACATAGCCTGTGGCCCGAGCTGCACTGCTGCTGCTGCATTTGACTTACATGATAGTTTTAAAATTTTTAGTTAGCCACAATTCTTAAAATTAGATAAATTTCAAATCAAAACATAGCCTGTAGCCTTTGGGAAGACGGGAAAATTTGGTTGCACTGCACTGTTGCCAATCAGTTGGGGTTTCAGTTTGTAACCCTTGTTCTTCAACTGAGGCCTTAATTCAGAAAAATGTGCAGAATTATAACTGCATTGTACATTAAGAACTTACATTAATCAGAAAATACAAAATGATATTTATTAGCTACTCCTAATTGCTAGCCATACATCCACAGTTATTTCCTAAGTTAGGGAAATGGACTGTTATGCTAAGCATAAAAACAAAAGTGACTGCAGTATGTAAAGGGTTAACTATAATTTATTGAGAAAATCTATTTAAAGAGAAGAATCCATTCCTTGGACTTCAATGACATAAGGGCCCACTGTAATTTTGCTTTATAGGAGGCACTGGTTCAATAACCTTGCCTCATATGTTAAATAAAAACAAATGACACAGTTTTACCTTAATTTAAATATAGTCCTTAAGATCTGCAAACATTTTAGTTAGCCTGCTTTTGACCTGAACTAAGCAGTTATAAGAAAAAACATAAAAATGGGTTACAACACATGAAATATCCTCCCTCTGCCACCTTACACTTTTTGGTGCTAAAACATATGCTCTGCCACCTGCAGATAAAAGTCACACACTGAGAGTGTGTTTTCCGACAAGAATTACTAGTTTCAAGCATGCCTGGTGATTTTGGACAGTAGCATTTAAGAAACCTTCAATCTGGCAGTTTTATCACTGCACATTTTCTAAAGTAGTCTATAAAAGTTGTACGGTTTGGGGGGGGGGATCTGACCTTTAAGGAAAACAAAATAAGATGAAACAAAAAGGAACTCACAGGTAGCATTATGGGCCAACTGGCTCTTATTTTTGGTCACATAGATACTCTTTGCCCCCTGTTTATTTTACATCCCTATGACAAATCACTATGGATGATTTGGAGTTTTTCCATTTTCTGACAAAGTAAAATTATAATTCTAGACACTGGGGATATCTGTCATAGGAGTTAAAAATTACTGCTGCTCCATAATGAGTTTATGTTCTTATTTTTGTATTTCCTTTACCCTCATTTCATTTTGTCTTTTTATTTATTTATTTATTTATTTATTTATTTATTGGTACTGGAGATCGAACTCACAACCTTGCACTTGCCAGGCAGGCGCTTAAGCCATTGAGCTAAATCCCCGGCTTATTTATTCATTTATTTATTTAACCTTTCATCTTGCTCCAGAAAGGGTTTGAGGCACTAGAAAATTAACCCAGACAGGACTTCCTATGATGGCAAATGCAGACGTTGGTGAATCCTCTTCACTGGAGAGCTATCAAAGTTGGTAAAATTGTCAAGCACAACCATTTCAGTACTCTAGAAGTCAAGCAAAGGCAAACAGCAAGTTGAGGAGTGTTTACTGCTGAAAAGCTGCACAAATCCCTGTAAGAACTCTGGCGGTCTGTAGTGGGCAGTTGAGCAGGTGGGTATTACTTCCAGGGTGGCACTGTCTGTGAAACCATGCAGTTTTTACAGGTGTGTGCCACCATGCCCGGCATTCCAAATCTACTTCTTCGTAGGCTACTTCTACACTCATTGTAATGACAGCACAACTGACATGGAGTAACATAAGCTATGTAAATTACCCATGTTACTTATGAGGGACTGACCTTAGATTTTAAAAAATTATATTACTCTTTAGTTTAAACCTTCCCCTCCTCCTCATTTTAAGTTAATTCCACACAGGGCAACTTTTTATAATGTGTGTCACTGGAGAGTATTAAGATTCCACCCTTCAGAGTTCTTATGGGGCATAAAATTTCAGGTAAAATTGCTGGCACAGAGGCCTACCCACATGAGCTATGGCCTATTGCTCCATATATTCTTCTGGTCACCTGAAACTCTTTTCTCAGGAGAACATTCCTTTTGGGGTTTTCTCTGAGTATGACTTTGGAGATACACCCATGATAAGTACATTACTCCATTGTTATGGTTCCCTACTCCATTAGTCATAGCAGTGCACCAGAGTTACACCAACTATAGGCAGTAAAATCATCTTACATATTAATTTCCCATATGGCACATCAGAAACCCTGTTTTAAATCAAAAAGCTAGGTTCTTGCCTAATATAACTACAACACTCCATTTAACTATAAAGAAATTCCATTCCTCCACTAATGAATTTTTACTGCCTATAAAAGTGAACCTAGAGGATTTTACTCTACTTAAATGATATTGTGATCACTTCTGTTTACTCTGAAAAATGAGAGAAATCTAAAAATACTCTTGTATTTCTAAAATGTGTGCATTAAATATGCAAGAGTATGTCAGAGAAAAGTACAAATGTGAGGGGGCAAGGAAAAGGAAAAAGTAGTACACAAATGTTCAGCACTTATGGAAAGAATTTAAGCAAAAAATATACTCACCTTATTCATCATGTACCTTAGGTCTCTTTAGTAACTTAAAATTTATAACAAATATGGAACTGGGTTCCACTGCAATCTCCTTAAGTCTTGTTAAATTTTGTCATAACATGTGTTGCTGTAGTTCTACACTTTTACCTTTGCACTTTGTAGTGCGTAGTAGAGCAATATAATTAACCACTGGTAGGTAGTGTTTACGTTAGTTCTCAAAAGGTTAAGAAGCTGATTATAGCTAAAATCAGCTTTGCCTGAGGCTTCAGGGGCTCTGTGTAATCAAATTAGACAAGCAGGGCACAGTGTCACCTAACACAAACCAGTGGCACTTTCTTCTTTGCTCTGACTCCCCTCGTTTATGAGGGGGAAAACCTCATGCTTTATGCTTTTATCAGATAATTTATAAAGACTTCTTTCTAATAAATTTGGTGCATACTGTCATAAGATCTCTACCTTTTAAAAAATAACAAGTGGAAATGTTTTTTGAAAAAAAAATTAAAAATCTTTAAAAAAGAAGAAAGTTACATGTAGAGATACTGAGATGTTTTTAAGAAAGTGTTTCTGCAAAAGGCAAGTGATATTCTTGTGTGTTCATATTGTGGAAAATTTCTAGCTTTAGACATTCTCAGTTTTATTTTACAGAAAACTGTGATGGTTTATCTGTTTATCAGAGAACTTTGCAAACATGAGAGGTAACACTTTAACACTTCTAAGAAAACATGGGAACCCACTTTGCTGACTTGTTCATCTTTTCTCCACTTCTACTCTTGAAAGCCAGGCAATGTGAACTGTACAATGGACATACTTAAGAGGGAGCTTTAGTAAGATGGGGAGAAGGGTGAACTAGTTCTACTCTGGAGACACTTTCTACAGGTTTTATATTTAAATGCAGTAAGAAATATCAGTCAAGTGCAAGTCTTGCTACCTCTGAGCCTAAAAGGAACAGGAAGCATAAACACTAAAGTGATATTAACACAGAAGAGCAAAGGCAAAGAAAAGGATCTTGTTCTCAACAAAATTCATAAACCACTATTAAAGCAATAAGTAACATTTGTTTTATCTTTGACTTTGAAGTTTTGATTCAAATTCTATATAGTTTTTACTTCGCTTGAAATACAGAAGCAAAATGAAGGTAAACAATCTACAAATGAGTGATCAAGAGAAAATGAGTTTTGCTAATGATTTATTCTGAGCATAAAATCAAAACTTGTTATTTTAATTGATTAAGTCATAAAGAGTTCCTGGAGAAGTCAAGTCTTGGTATTTGCACAGTCAGACAATTTCTGCTAATCCAGCAGTACTTAACAAATTCACATGTGGTTAGCCTGTCTTGCCATAGCTGTATATCACATTTCTGTGCTGCAAGCTGTGCAGAAAGAAATCAATATGCCAAGTTTAACAAAAGGACAGGAAACATGATGTTCTCCTATATTTTCAATGAACCTCAAATGACTCTGCTGTTCATACCCAGTACAATTTATGGCAGAGAAATGTATTCTTCGATGAAAAAAATCTACAATAGAATGAATTATATAAATTCACTGGTGAAGTTCTGCCTTATTCCACAATAACAATTTATTTAGAAGATTGTGACATTCTGATTCAAAGAGCACAGTATAATCAGCCATTCACAAGGCATATTTTTTTCTTGATGAAGGCTAAAGTATATTTTTTAGATCAAAGAAATGCATATCATTTGTGATAATACTTTGATATATGTATTTAATTTAGGTTTTGGAGATTTTTCTAATTTTTCTTTCACACATGAAACACATGAGACAGTATCTACTGAATAAATGCTTTAAAGTATAACAATAAGAAAAATATCCCAGTAGATCCTGAAATCCTGGGCTGCTGCATTGGTGAATTGATTCTAGATTTTTTACATTTTCTTTTATTGCTGCAGAAGTCCATAATGAGTGGATGTAGATTAGAGTGGAAATGCTAAGAATGAGGTAGGAGTGGTCATGGCCAATAGGTCAGCAGAGAGCAGGGCCACTTCTGCCTTCTCAACTCAGTGACATGGAACTAAGTGTGGCAAAGCAGCCAGTAAGTTGGACTTCAGCCAAAGGAATAAGAATTTTGCCAAAATTGCTTTTTTTTTTTAGTAAAAGGGCCATATACATAAAAAATAAAAAAGCTAAACAATATCACATATATAGGGGAATGCTCTTACACGTTTGGAAAACTCTTTGGTAATTTTTCTTAATTCCAGTAAGTAGTGGTAAATGGATTAATGACACTTAGCTGAGGAGTCTGTCATTGATCAGTGCTGAAGGTATAGACTGTTATATAAAATGCTCAGAGAATTGCACTTGTTCTGAATTTTCTATTAATGTGTCAGTTATAAGACAAATTTCATTCATAGATTAATGTGCCATTTAAAAGAAGATAGGCATAAATTCCCAATCAGAAAATAACAGTGTAATGATTTTAAGTGTTCAATAATATTAATGCTGCTATAAATGATCACTTCAATATAATTCATACTCTCATTTCAAAGTAGAATATGGTTCAAAATAATTATAAGAACATGGCTCAGAAATGGTAAGAAATTTTTGTGCAAATATTGAGGAAACTCAGAAGAACAGAGCTTGGAGATAAAAATGTATCATGACATACAAATCACATTTTAACTGTATATTAAAGCAGGTTCTCTACAGCTTGCAATGAAATTAATACTCATATATAATCTCCATTTAGCTGAATGCCCCTTGTATAAAATCTATTTCCAGGAAATTGATGACAATATTTTTAAAAAATGGTTAATTCTCCTAATAACAACAGAGAAGTGTCTTTCTATTCTATTTATTTGGGTGTTTTATTACTGAGAAAAAGGCTGTACACATATTATTGACATTAGGTTAAATGGCAATTCATGCAAAGTTAATGTTTGCTAGTTTTTTTTCTCATCTCTCTAAAGGCTCTTTTAGAATAGTACTTTTTTCTTATTCATCAGAAATCATCTACTAATGAGCCTTCCCAATTTTATTTCCAAAACAATCAAACTCACTGATTCCCTTCTGGTCTCTGTCCTTGAGACAATGATGGTGCACTCTTCAATACCATCTTTAGAAAGCTATTGCTGAGGGTCATGAGTGTCTGTTATTTCTTTTATCTCAGTAGGGTAGGGCCTACCTTTATTTTCACCAGCACTACTTCATTTCTGCAATCTCACTGTTCTCTTCATGGCTTGTCTGCCTATACAGGAGATTTCTCAAGATTCTTCCAGAATTTTTATATGCCTCAAAATGTCAAAAAAAAAAAAAAACTTTACAAAATTATCCTGAATTTTATACCAAGATGGTTGTCAGCAGGCCAAAATAAGTCAGCTGTTGTGAGTTGAAATACTTGATCTCTTTGAGTTCTTTGGCTGTAGAATTAAGGCACTACATGAGAATTTCAGAGCTGGAAATATTACCTAACTATGTAATATTTAAAATGATAAGAGACCCAGAGAAGTTCGACGATTGGCCCAAAGCTACATCATGGTTAATGACTCTCATCTTTCCATGCTAACATTGGGCTTTTGTCTGCTCATACAATTAATACGCTCCTCTAAAAGCATTGGTGAACTGTCAATTAAGACATTTCCCATAGATGATACTTCTACTACTTGTAATCAACATATTCTTTGTTTTTACTGTTCAAACTTTCTATGTACTTTTCCAGTTTCAACAAGACTCCTGAATCTTCTTCTGATTCTCCCTTTCTTGTTCATTGAAAGATTTATACAGATTTATTAAATTAAATTGCTGCAATCATATTATTTCCTCATAGAAACTACTTCAGTATCCTTATAAAAATATAATTTGTTGAGTATCAAATTGTAAGCAAATACTGTATTTTGTGACTCATTTTGTGTTTGTCTCATTTTTTTACTTTTGTTAGTATGTTTGCAAGTATACAATGATTCCATTCATTGTAGGGAGTTGGTACATGTACATAAGTATCCTCTCTAAGTCAAGCTGAAGGCCTCAAAATGTCCCTCTACTATCTCTAAAAAGTAAAATTTAAGTTCTCATTTTCTTATCTGCTTTATTTACTTCCTTTAAGTAATACAGATTTAAAAACTTTCAATTTCTATTTGCTTTCTGAAAATTAATTTGGAGGTCCATTAAAAAAACTCAAAGCCATTCCTTTCTCATTTTCCTTGTGCTTAGCTTTTCAAGTGTTTCAGAGTAGGTTTCTCTCCCCACCCTTCAGACCAGAAGAGAAGTGTGGCTTTTCTTGTTTTCCTTTGTGTACGAAGGTCATCACAACCTTTTCTTTCCAAATACCTTCCAGACATTCATTTAAGAGGTCTTTGAAAAACCAATCTAGTTACTGGACTGTAGTCAACAGCTACACATCACAATCATTCAGTTCTTAATTCTGTTTCCTCATATCCTTTAACTAAGAAATAAAGAATCCCAGAATTTAAGGATACACTAAAGATTGATTCTTTACTTATTGCACCAAATGTAAGCATTCCTTCTGTACAGTACTGTCCATTTTAGTTTATAAAACAATTTGTTATGGCTTGTGTCTAGATGTCCCTCCCAAAGCCTCACGTGGTCACAGGTGTAGCTTTTTTAGAAGTGACTGGACCTACAGTGTACGTTGCTGGGATTATGGGTGTGTGATTATTAAATTAGTCCACTGATTGTTTTGGCAGAGTTCTGAGTGTGGACAATGGGAAGACCTCCCCCGCCCCATGTGAGTACTGTCAGCCCTAAAGGCATGTAGCCTGAATAAAATATAAGGGACAGAAAAAGGGCTGCTGTGGTTGCTTGTCACCTGCTTCTTCTTCACTACTTCACTGCTTTGCTGTCTTCTGTCCACCATGAACTGTTTCTCCTCTGTGATGTACCTCTGCCAGGACACACTGCCTTGGAGCCAACCATGAATTAAAACCTCTAGAAACTGCAAGCTAAATAAAATTTTCCTTCTTTAACTTTGGGTGTCAGGTATTTTGTCTTTGCAATGAGAAAACTAACTAAGACACAATTCAATTATCATACTGAACCTATTTAATTTTCACAATCAACAGTCAATTCTTTGTCATTGTATCTGCTGAGATCCTCATTTAGTTTGCAGTTGTGAAGACCTAAGTCATTAAGGTCTTCTGTGAGTTCTTTTGGTAACATATTTAAGATGTGGATACTATCTATTAGAGCTCAAGAGCTACTTCACTCCAATGGTACTGAGTGTTTACCGCCAATTACACCAAATAATTCAATGAAAAGAATTTTATAATTTTAATAGGACCATTAAAAGAAAAAAATGAAAACATTCAACTAATGATAGTTCTACAGTTTTTAAGAAATGGGCTTATCTAAAATTTTAATACCTTGTCACAATGCAATTATTAGGTTGAGAGTCTAGGATAGCCACAAATATTAATACATTAATGTTCATATGTTCAGGAAACTACATATACATTTTTATTTCTCTTAAAAGACAAAGCATGAGTTTCCCCAGAAGTACATGACAGGTATTTCAATCTGTGTTTTGAATGTCCTCCACTCTACTTCATGATTCACAGGGCCAAAAACCACATACGTCATTGTATTTTTCATTTTGTGATGCCTAAATAAAATGAAAAGTGTACAATTTTTCTTATATGTATATAGTATACTTCTGAAATAAACATAATGAAAACCCTGACATTTAATGTTAACATACATACCCAAAGCCTGGTGGTAAATAGCATTATTTTGGAAGAAGTATATAAATAAGCAATAAGTACGGTCTATTTTAATGGCAAACCTTGAAATTAGCAAACATGCTAACTCTCTACTGGTTAAACTTTAAGATCTGTTTAAAGTGTGGTTTTTGACTTGATAGGTTTGGAATAGGGGAAGGCAGAAAGCAGAGGGGCGGAACCCAGGGAGGCAGCTCTGGGAGATGAATTGGTGTCGGAGTGAAGCGGCTGGTTACAGTAATAGCTGGAAACCCTAAGTGTTACAGGCTTTGAAGTCAGTTCAGCTTTGATGTCTTACTCTCACAGTTAATCATAAGATAGCACGGAAGCGAAAAAATAAGACTTTCCAATTCTGTCCTTGGTGCCATTGCTCAAGAAACCATAGCATGAAAAAATACCAACGTCTGTGCAAACTTTCAGTGTAGCACTGTTTGCTCTTTATTTTAAAAAATTTTTTTAAAATACTGATGCACTAATAAAATTCTTAGTTTGGGATAAACAAATGAATATGCAGAAAGACTCTTAAATATTTCAGAGGAATGTTGTATATCGATCAATAAGGACGCATATTGATGCCAATTTGTGTTTGTTAGTATGTTAGTTATTATTTTGATTGAGTTATATAGAAACAGTTCCCAACCTTGAGGAATTTATTAGCTTAGTACTGATTAGCTTGGAGCAGGCAGTTAAAAATTTACAGGAAGGAGGTACTGACACCATCTAGTCTAACACTGAAGTCCAGAAAAGCTGGCTTGTTTCAGAAAGAGAAGATCTAATTGCCAAGTGCACATGTGAATAAACTATAACCAATTGACAATACACAGAAACAAAAAGCATCTTGTCAGTTTTTGGCTAGAAAAATTATGGAAATTTAATTTTCATATAGAGTATTATTTCCCTAATTTGTCATTTATGTAAAACTTTCATGCATTTTGACATACACAGGAGCTGCCAGTACTATTAAAACACTCCCCCCACTTTCTTTTTGTGTTATTGGGGACCTAACCCAGGGCAAAACCAGGATAAGTTAGTGCTCTACCACTGAGCTGTAGCTCTGACACTTCAGCGTTTCTTTATATCAACTTACTTATCTCTCACTTACTTTGCTGAGTCATAATAAAATGCATTTAGTCCATTAATGGGTTTCATGTGTTATTTATCTTTTTCTAACATATTAGAATAAACAAAGGCCTATTAAAATGAAAAAAAAAAAAAACAGTTCACCTATAAACTACCTGTGCTGTGAGTATAAAATACGGAGAGTTGCGCACTCAGGGGAAGAATACATCCAATGCATTTGTCGGAGTACTTAAATGAGAACTATGGTCTGTACATCTCTGCTCTTCAAGTCAAATGTCCAAGCATCCAGAGACTTAAGCTAACTTGAATTCTAAATGTTTTTTCTTTGCGGTCCTATGGTTTGATGCTTGCCACCTTAAAAGTTTGTTCAGCTACTGTGATCTGCCCCAATTTATGTTACGGTGAACAGTTTTCAATTTTAAAAAAAATTTTGGGAGGGGTAACACATTCCAGTACTTTCATTGTTTGAGGTAGGCCTGGGCAACTTAGAGAGACCCTGCTTCAAAATAAAAAGTAAAAAAGGGTGCAGTTGTAGCAGTGGTAGAGCACACCAACTTCAGTCCTGAGGGCTTCAAAACAAAACAAAACAAAACTATAATAATCACAGTAGCCCAAGACTAAGGCAATAATAAAGAATTCAAATGCAAAGGTATCATTTAATTATTTCTCACCAGTGCTATCTTGCTGCCTATTGTTTTAGAAGACAAATTCTAATTACTGTAGCTAGAAACTAAGGAACCAATCATATACATGAGACTTCAATAGGAAAAGAAAAAAATGACAAAAATCATGCAGTGCTTTTGTTGATGTGCTGGTATCACAAGCAAGATGTAGAAAAAGCCAAAGGCAAACTCTAGAAGAGAAGAGGGGGTAAATACACTTCAGGAAAACAAAAGGTTATTCCTTTGTTATATTCTTATCCTTTAAGTGCATTAGAGTTGACTGTAAACATAAACAAAAGCCACTGGTGGGCAATTAAATTTGAAGAAGTAGCCCATAAAAAGTGGAATATTTAGTATGTATTAGAATCAGTTATACAACATCTGATTTAATGGTTAGGTTTCAAGTGCTCCTCTTATAATACATGTTAAATGTTCTCAACAAATCATATTCGGTAATGTAGCAAAATGACAATTTCAATGTAGTCTCAGGCTGGTAGGACAAGACCATTAAGGCAAATTGAAGTGTAATCTTTCATTTACACTAAAAGGTGGAAAATAGGGAGGCATTTGTAACAGGAACTTTAAAAAGTGAATTTGCTTTTCCCAAAGTCATCTCACTAGACAGCAAAGAGGACTTGGCATGTGACCAATAAATTATGAGAGCACTGCACCTCAGGGTTAAAGGGCACTGATGACTTCAACAAATCTCACCAGCAGAGGCTACAGATTAAGCTGGGGGACAGGGTGCCCTACAACCCTAACCTGTTAATACCTTTAAATTCTTCAGGGTGACCTTTAGTCTGCCCTCTTCTATTAGTTGTTAGTTACACTAATTACAGCTTAACTGGTATTGTTGATACCAGTTTCCCGACCCCGAAAAGACAGGCAGGGAGAGGATATCTCTAATAGCTTCAAATAACTTCAGACAAATTCTGCTGTGCACATCAAGAGCACTTACCTCCAGCTTTGAATGAGTCTTTTATGGACATCAAAGGAAAGACTCTAAAAGCCATGGGTGTGTGTGGATTCTATAAGCCATTTTGTAAAGGAAGTGGAAAAGTAAGAACTGCAACTTCTGTGACTACAACTTTAGAACAATTTTAAGAAAAGGTAATATATTTTATTTTTTTATGTTTATTTTGAACCTGTGGGGACTGGTGATTTCAAAAACAAGGAGTTAGTTATACTTTAAGCAATGTAAAAATATTTAGACCATGAAATCTCTTCAAAATTTATGGTTTTTAGAATGGGATAATGAAAATTCTATCACAGTGTTTTAGAACTGTTTTAAGTTCAACATGTACATTAATGTTAACCCAAGATTCTATGGAGTTCGGCAGAGGATTCCAATGCCCATTTACACAGATTCGAATACCATCTGTGAAGCTGCAGTAAATTACCCATTAACATTAATCTTTAAACAAGGTACTAAATCAGAACAGAAACGTACCAAATAGATTTAGAGCAAAAGAGTTATAACTGAATTATCAAGATAAATGTAAACAGTTTCACACATAAGAACTGCAGGTTTTCAACATCATATTTTGCTTGGAATAAAAGTTGTTTTTAAATTTTAAAAATAAAGTACTAATATCTAAATGACATGGAGTGTTTTGTATATATATAAAAAACCTGAAAACAATGGCTGAATGGAATTTATTACGATAATGGTATACCCAGTTAAGAAATACAATAATGAAAATCTGATTTTTTGAAGCAGATACATTATGAAGTAATTACCATATTAACATTATTAAAAATATTTTACAAAAGGGAATCCTTAAACCAAATCCTAATGTTTTTAAAGATACTGACCAACAGAAGTATGACTTGCAAAAGTCTTTGAGAAAATGAAGATGTGTCATGCTTAATTAGGGCATTGTGTGTCATCAGATCCAAGACATTATTGATTTTAAGATTCATCATTACTTCATTTGCCACTTAGAAAAAACACTGCCAATTAAAGTTATGACATAATGTTTTCACATCACACGGGCTGAAAGATATATCCAAACTTTAGCTAATTAAAATTGTCTTGTAATCAATGATACTCAATATTTTATAATAAATTGGCAGGCCCATCAATATATCTAAACAGATGAATCGGTTTTGGGAAAGTAATCTGATTTTGACACACAAACACTGAGTACCATTAAATAATTTTATTGTACATAAAGTACTGAGGGGATATTTACCCTATGTTTTCTCTATTTTCTAAGGATAGAAAATAGAAGGAACAGCGGCTGATAGAGTAATTACAGTGTACTTGAATAATGTATTGATTAACTAATATCTCTGCTTTTACCTAACAAGTATTTAAGGCAGACTCCAAAAAGATAACATCTAACAAAATAATTTGGGAAGTGAAAACTTGAAGATGATAACTGTGGAAAAAGAAATAAACACATTTAACAGTGAAATTTTAGGGGTTATTTTGCTAGGAGCATAGGAACAAATGACAAATTCCTTGCTAATCCCAAAGAATCTCTACAAAGCACACTGTAATACCCTACCATTGTTTCTTAAAAGATAGATATCAAATCAAAGTATGACCTAGATAGACAGTAAACACCAGGAATCTCAACTGAGTCAATGCTCGCCTCTGATTTTCTGTATGCTTAGTCTATGGTGGAAATGCTATTAAGTTATCTCAGGATACAGGTGGGTTGACACGTGGGCTGCAGATACCTTGGGACGTGAATACTCCTGCAAACAGGCCCTACAAGGACAAGGTCTCAGACTCCACATGATAAAAAGCCAACAACACAAATGATCAATGGCACTGAGATAATATTTAGATCTACTGTGGAATCATGTTGATGAATCAGTTTCAGAAGTTATAAATGTGTATTCCACCTCAAACTGAGTTTTAAGTAACTTCATCTTTTTTTTTTTTTTTTTTTTTTTTTTGGTATTGGGATCGAGCTCACAACCTAACACTTGCCAGGCTGGCAATTATGCCACTGAGCTAAATCCCTGGCCCTCAAGAAACTTCAAAAAGGATAATTATTTAGTTTTTTGCTTCCTAAATATTCTCATTAAATTCTGACATAGTTTACTTTCAGAAACCTTAAGCTATTAGGCTATGCACTGGGGGGCTGTTCTGCCTATTGCAGGGGTCTGAAAAGGCAGCTGTCCAGTGGAAAGCATTCAAAGTGAGCCTGCTCCCTGAGCAGATGCCTCAAAATTACTCACCTGACACATTACAAATTTGGGGAATTTTCAGAAAAAATAGATATTCATGAGAAATAGTTTTATCATGAATAATAAAGGCAATGTAATATGTGTGTATATACATATATAATACACAATGGTGCATTATTCAGCCATAAAGAAGAATGGAATTTTGTCATTTACAGCCAATTGGATGGGACTGGAGAGTATTATGTTAAGTGAAACAAACCAGACACAGAAAAACAAATAATAGGCTGGGAATACGGCTCAGTGGCACAGAGTCTGCCTGGAAAGTTCAAGGTCATAAGTTTGATTCCTGGTATCAAAAAAGAAAAAAAGAAAGAAAGGGAGAGGGAGAGGGAAAGAAGGAGAGGGAGGGAGAAAGGGAGGGAGAGAGGAAGAAATAAAGAAGGAAAGAAAGAATGGAAGAAAGGAAGAAAGGAAGAGAGAAAGATGAATATCATACACATGTTCTCTCCTATGTGAAAGCTAAGAAAAACTGACATCAAAGTAGAAGAGTGGGTACTACTGCTTGAGAAGGAGAAGTGGGGAGGGAGGCTATAAAAAAGGTTTTCATCAATGCAAACTATATGCATGTAGGAAAATATCAAATGAAACCAAATTAATATGTAGCATTAATATGTTAATAAAAATGGATTTATGCTAAAACTGTCACTTGTATTTCAAGACAAAGTGTGATATCAGGATGCATGTGTTTGTTGATGGACCCTGACACCAGCAAGTGTGCAATTTGGAAAAAAAATCTGATCTTCAAATTCTGCATGGACATTGAGCACGGTGTTAGAAAGTTTTATAAGATTAATACATGGTTTAAGGCATTTTAATATTCATAAATGAACATAGCATTGGGTTTATGAGTAATAACACAATCTGTATGTCAGTTTCTCATTTCACAAAGAACATGAAGTACCGCTTTTTTCTTTAAGCCTCATCCATTCTTCTGGATTAGTGGCTATGAAGATGTGTCCCCACATGTGCATGTGTGAGTGGCTGTTCTCATTGTGACTCCATAGAGGAGAATATCAATCCTTTTCATTTCATATGAGAAGAAAACACTTTAATTATTTGCTCTAAACCGATTGTTTGGCATGTACACTCACTGATACCTGTTTCACCTCCAGTGTCACAGCAGGCATTCTCTCCTATAAATAGCCATGGCACGAACAGGACAGTTGCAGTAGGGTTTCTAATCAGATCTATGTTTCTACAAACGAAGGCAATTAGACTTCTACTTAAGTCACTATTTTGGTGCCTTCTGTTTTTGTTCAGTTACCAAACCCCTGCCTTAAATTATTATACATGTAACGGACTAACAAGATTTTGCTAAAAGCTTGGTAGAAACAACTGACTCTTAAGGAGAGCAGGACGAGTGGATCTTTCTCTGTATGATTCATGGTGCTAAGGTGAACCCTCAGGATGTTTCATGTCACCACTAAATTATATTAGTTCCTGGAAGCAAGGCCTTCAGAAGCTTATAACTTAGTATTACAACTCTGGCTATCCAACACAGTCAATAGAAGAATGAGCCACTTGAAGAATGATTTCATATCTTGAGTGACAAGAACATCAAAGTACTACAAATAAATTATCTATTGTTTTAACATCTTTTGAAGATTGATATAATCATTTGCAATATAATGTTAAGAAAATATCTCTCCTAATCCATCTTGGAAAGTCTGTATAATTTAATGTGCTGAAAACTACGTCACTTTTTGGCTTGGTGGTCAGGACTAAGGATCACCGTAACTTTCAGTTGCAGCAGCTTTCTGCTATGACCTAGATTTTCAGTCAAGCTTCCTTTGTTGTGTCTCCAGTTCCTGACTTTATTTTTCTTCCTCTTTCTACTCACTCCACTTCATACCTCCAGGTTCTCTTTCAAGTCTTAGCTTAGTTGGCTCTCTGTTCTTCAAGTCTGTCTCTGTCTCTGTCTCTCTCTGTTTGTCTGTCTTTCTCTCCTCTCATGTTCTTGCCCTCTTCTTTGTGCTACTCATTTGCTTATTCCTCTTAACCCCAGTCTCTTGGTGAAGGGATCCTTGATTTTTTCCTTCCTTTTCTCTATCGAGCTTAGGTGCATCTTATCTAATTCTGATTGTTCTGTACCCAGCTCTTAACAGGCACATTTTAAATATTTTGTTTACTTAGCATAAAGGCATGATGTTACTGCTCACAAAAATGTGATGCAGACCCTGGAGAAAGTGGTTTGGGGCTAGAGCAAGGATGTCTGGGAAATGGCCCCAAACTGTGATGCTGAGTATTATCATTTCCTTGTTGTGTGCTGAATACTACCAATGGTCTATGTAGCTTATATGCTACATTTAAAGATATGAATATCAATATATATGTACATATTTTAGATGAATAATGTGAGAAACAAGTTATTATATATATTGTTTTCAAAATTAAATAGTATTTGTAGGAAAATCAAATATAAAAATATGTATAGTCAGATAATATAATTAAATGTAAACATATATTTGTGATTAGCACAGGTAATTTTATGGAAAGTCCAGAGACTACATATGGAAGGAAGTCATGCTACAAATTTCTAAGATGTTCCACTGAGTAAGTGAAATTGTCACTGTCCTCATTAAAACAATGGCTGAAAATCTAGACGTGCCTCTTAGTAGAAACTGGCATTTCATTTGCGTACAGTTTTGTTTCAACTGTAACATCACTGGATCAACTGTAAGCAAATATTTAAATCTCACAAATTCAAGCACCTTCTGTTTCCTAAGCATTCACATGGTATGTATGTGTGCACAGAGGAATTTCACCAAATAAATTGCTTACTAATGCAAGAACTCAGTTTAAAAATAAAAATGATACAATTTTTTATTGAGTATGTCATTTCTGGAACCTCAAATAAAAAGGATAAAGATTCTTTCACTTTGCATTGAAATGTGTTACATTTTTGTTAGTATTTTAGTTAAAATTTCTTGGCCTGGAAGACAAAAATTTATGGATGTAGATTAACTACTTTAATGATGTGACATCAAAGCAACAAAACATTCTTTTTTACTGATGGTGTTACTATGATTGCCTTTTCAGGAGAGTAAGGAACAATACAGTAAATTCTTGTATAGAAAGTTTTTTCCTACCTCTACTCTTTAGTTTAAATATTAAAGGTAATGTATATTTACTCAGCAGACTGGTGCCATAAAGAAGTTTGAAATGTGATCGTTTACAACATCTGCATGTGTTTAATGGATGATTATTATACAATGAATGATTTACCGTTATATTTTAAAAACTTACTTGGTATCTATTTGGATTTTGCAATATTCTTAATATTGTTTATGAAAACAATTATTGTCCAAACATTTGCTCTTTGCTGTTTTAGCTCTGCTTTTTGTAAATACAAAACAATCACAACAAATTAAAGGTGAGACACCTGTCTGTCCTGTTACATTAGTTTGATGAAATTAGTGGCCGGCAATACTTAGAAAATGACTGGGCTTTCTCAACAGGTTCACACAACAAACCTTTTTTGGAAACTGACAGTCATATTCATATCAAAATGCCCAGAATTTTTTTCCTAAAAGAATGCTCCTGAATTTCATCAATGAGTTCAAATATCCTGCTCCCAAAATAGATAGAAGTAAGTAGCTACAATGTTATTGTTTATGAGAAAACAAATCTTATTTTTCTAAAATTTTCCTGAGATGATAATCCTGGATTTCTGACGGAGACAGGATATAGATCAAGGATTATTTGGCCTATATGACCAATGCTTTTTTTTTTTTTTTACTATACTACCTCTTATTGAACTCCTTTGTAGGGAAAAAGTCTCCTTGACTTCCTATACCTATCCCTCAGCATACCCTTGTATGTTCTCTATATTAGAACTGGTAGGTAATATAGGTTGAATTGTGTCCCCTCAAAATTTATGCTGAAAGTCCTATGCTTCAACACCTTAGAATGTGATCTTATTTGGACAAACCTTATGGAGGGAACTGAGTTTGAAGGAAGTTATTAACTTGGGCCAGTCATTAGAAATACCAACATGATTAACAGGCTTACAAAAAAGGAGAAATAGGGACACAGGCATGCATGGAGGGAAGAGATGTAAAGAGGGATAGAGAAGACGGCCATCTACAAGCCAAAGAGAGGGCTGTAGATCCTCCCTCCACTGACCTCATATGGAACCATCCCTGCCCACATTTGACCTTGGATTTCCAGTATTAAATGCCATGTCATAGACTTCTGCTACCTAGTTTGTGGCAAATGGATATGGTAAGCTGTAGAGAAGCTAGACTATGAGATATATATACTAGTCAGCTTTCTGTTACCATAACTAAAACCAAGGCTTACTAAGAGAAAAGGTTTCTTTTGGAACACAGGTTTAGAGATTTCTGTCCACATCGTTGGCCCATTGCTTTGGGGCTTACAGGGAAGCACAAAATCACAGCAGGGAGCACAGCTGCTCATCTCATTGCCAGGATGTGAAAAGGAGACGAGGAAGTGGTGCAGGTCCCACTGTCCTTCCAGGAGTCCACACCCGAGGACCTGAAGGCCTCCCAGACCCGCCTCCTAAAGATTCCCCCACCTTCCAGCGGTGCCAGGCAGGGCCTTTGGGGGACATTCCAGTCAATCTGGAGCAACATGCAATGAGGAAATGATGTTGGGTCTACATTGGGAGAGACAACTGAAGAGCAGGCGACAAGAAAGGCCTTACATGGAACTGCAGTTCCCTAAATGCACTATGTATCCTCTTAGTCTGTACATTCCACCTGTGGTGAATGGTTTTATTTTTGCTCATGGAGACACAGGCAATTGTTATAGGCTGTAAACAATCCCAAAGATTCTTTTTAATTATAAAACACTACATGGTTTGTTTTGTTGTGTTTTATTGACTTTACTGTCTTTTTGAGACAAGGTTTTACTATGTGTTTCTGGTTGGCCTTGAACTCACGGCTATACTCTTGCCTCAACCTCCTGAGTGCTGGGATTACAGGTGTGTGCCACCTCGTCAAGCAAAATGATATATGATTTAAAAAAATTTTTATAAATTCTTCAAATCAAAATCTTATCATCTGTTTCTTTACCTAGCTGTCATCTGACAGGTAAAGAAATGGTCTTTTGTCACTGCATTCCAATTATCAGTGGTAAGTTTCCTGGTAACTGAGATTATTGTCTTTACTTTTCTATTCTTGGATTTACTCAGTGTTTGCCACAAATTGTTGAATCTCCCCTGTATGATGTTTCCTAGGGATGCAAAAGAGTGATTTTTGAGCTATAAATAAAGCATAGTCAAGGTATGGTGGTAGAATAATAAGGAAAAATGGAGTAGTTTCCATCTAAAAGAGAATGTTTCTATGTTATCTAACTTTATCCTTATATCAACTCTCATTCCCTGGTTTGCTAGATATATTGTAGAGATGAGAAGCCAAAGCTGAAAGAAGTAATTCACCCAAAATAACAGAGACAGGAAGTTATTCAGGTGGGATTTTTAATCTGCAAATAAATGTCTCTCTCCCAAACTATGCCTCATACTTTCTCTGTAGGTCCCCATAGTTTATAATATTAGTTACCAATTGATATTATCAGAAGGAATACTTCATACTGTATCTGGAGGGTTATACAAGTAAATGTGAAGAAAACTGCCCAATGCCTTACACTATCCCTACCATAGTATACTTGTTTTAAGTTACAATTACCTGTTCATTTAAGATCTGGATGCCTCACCAGACTCTAAGCTGTTTTTGGTTCCCACTGCATCTTAGCACCTAGGGTATACCTAAGAGAGTGCTGAGTTATTTGTTCAATGATTACATTAATAAATATTTGAAGTTATTTTAGATTTTCATTAGACTGATGTTATGGGCTAATAAGTTACACACAAATATTCATATACAAAGGTCTTCAACTTTAACGCCTCACAGTAAGACTGTTTTTCGAGATAGGGGTTAAAATGAGATCATTAAGGTGTGCTATACGTCAGTATGACTGATGCCCTTATAAAAAGAAGAAATGTGGACACAGACATTTTCAAGATGGAGGATTGTGAGAACCTCAGGCTAAGACCGTCCTCTACAGTAAGATGGCACAGATCCTTCTCTCATCGCTTGCAGAGGAAGCCAGCTGCCCACACTGTGATCTCAGATTTCTGGCCTCTAGGGCTATGTGAAAATACATTTTGGTTGTTCAATCAAATAAATCTCTAGGACTTTGTGTGGCAATCCTAGAAAATGAATACAGCAGGAGCTGGGGATTTAGTTCAGTGGCATAAGTGCCTGCCTGGCAAGCATGAGGTCATGAGTTCGATTCCTGGTACCAAAGCAAAACAAAAACTAAAGAATACAGGAATAGCTATCAGAAAGTTTATATTAAAATGGTAAACTACTTAATAATATTCAAAGTTTCAAAGGTGACCCAGGAACATTATAATTTGTTCTAAAATAAGTCAACTTAATGCATCTTACACACTGTCCTGGCCACTTAACCTAGTCCTGGAAGAGGTTCTATACCAGACAGTCAGCAAGAGAAAAGAGGACTAGTTGTAGACTGCATAGTTTTATAAACAAATAGTGAATTTGAAATGTAATTTGTCAAGAATTTTCCCTTTTTCATCAAAAGTCTTTGGCAGGCAGGCAGTAGAAGAGTCCATAGAAATAACCGAAACTAGTTTGAGTTTTGGCATTCTCTTGGAAGATAAAGAAAGAAAACCTAAGAACTCCAAGTTCTGCTATTGGCAGAATTTATAGCAGGTAAAAACTAAGGTGGCTGCCCAGCTGACCTATGATGACAGACCATGTGGTTTCTCCAAAAGCTTCCTGCTGTAGCTCTCCTACAGGTGCAGCTGTGATAACGTTTACATCTTCTCTTAAGGACTTTACTAGGTATTAGGGTGGATTCACTACCACAGGACAGCTCATCCTGCAACTGTCTGGGGATGTACTTACAGGAACTGACCCTGCTTCCCAACTCTAAAATCCACATATTTCATTTACATTCATTTGCCTTCCTCAAAAATGATAAGCAAGGAAGATTCTGCTGTGTTAATGTCAGGATTTTGCTATTTTCAAGTGCTTTTTAAAACTGGAAACACAAAAATGATAACACAAAATGACAAACACAAAATGAAACACAAAAATGATGTGAGTTTATACTATATTCTAAATATGGGTTAACTCCACAGAGGTATATAAACACCCCAATTGTAATTGTAAATTACCATGTTATGCAGGAAAACAGACATATGGCATGTGTCTTCACTTACTGAACTACACTACAGCTCTTTCACATTAATGGGCATCTGATCCTTAAAAAAAAAACCCAAATCCTAATTTTTCTTTTTTCAAATCTTAATTTTTAACATTACCTTTCTCACCCAGTACTTGTCCATTTAGAGAATTGTCATTCTTTTATGGAAACTACAAATGTGACTAAAAATAATGTGGTTATATTTAGCTTTTTAAATACTGCTTTGAAATGAGGAATTAGTATTTTAGAGACATGATGATGATTTTTGACAAAATACTTCTTGGATTATTAAACAACTACCATATATAGAAAGAATTCTAAAAATGTACAACCATATATATTTATAAAACATATACATATATATGTTTTTCTGCCATGTAGTACATTTCTTTAAAACTTGTATCAAAATGGTACAATTTAATGATGTTTTGCCTCATTCAATGATCTACCCTGAACTTTCTGTCTGTCAAGAACTGTGGACCTATAACACAGTTTTAAATACACATGGGATTCTATTTAATTTACTTAACATTTTACTGAACACATATGTTGTTTTGAATTTCTTGCTTCATTTTTTAAAATGCTGTAATGATTAATTTTATTGCCAAATTCTCACACATAGTTATTTTCTTAGAAAAATTCTTAAAATTTGAAACAATGGCCCAAAGGGACTGCATATTTTAAACTCTCTTCATATGAATTACATAGTTGCCTTCTTGGTAGGCTGCACTGGGTCTCATTCCAATGAATGAAGTACTCGAATATTTCTTTCTGCTATTTTTCTCATCACCAGTACCATGCTGTTTAAGTCGGACAAGGTCATATGACTCTATCTTTAAATTTCACCTGTGTTCTTAAATTTTTATTCTTTTAGTCTAGAATCACTCTGTCTGAACTACTAACCCCACATTTCATTTGGGATTTTATTGCAATGGCACTGTAGTTTTCACCTTAAAGCATTGCTTTACATAGATAATACCACTATGTACTCTAAGATGAATTCATCATGGATAGTTTCTGCCAAGAAAACCAATACTATTGAGTAAGCAAGGCTATTTCTAGAAGAGAAGTAAAAACAATAATGGCTGTTCTGAAAAAGAAATTCTGTGATATGGTTCTAGTATAGTAAGAATGTAAGACTACATATTTCAAAATATGAAATTATAGAAAGCAGATACTAATTCAAGAAAAAATAATGGTTTGGAATGAGGAAAGCCATCAACATCTCATATTTTCTTAGACAAAAGAAAACTAGGAAAAGGATAAATTGATATTAATAGCAATTTAATTAAGGTGCTAAGGACAGATGAAAATATAAAAATAAAAAAGGTAATTATGTAGTATCTGGTACAAAATTGAAACACATCAAAAATCATTCAGGGCTTAACACTACACTGAGCTAGGAATATCCAGAAAATACAGATTTTCAAACAAACAGAAACTGCCCTTTGGATTGGAAGAGGACACAAACGGAGGCATCAGTGATGCCTGATCTTGTGTGAGGTGGACTTAGGCATGGACCTGAGGTCGGATTAGGATGTAGGTCACCCTGTCTCCCACTCTCAGCTCCACAGAGCAGTTTTCTCCGCAGCCACCAGGAAAGAAAAACAAAAACAAAAACCACAAGCAAAGTATTATCTAAATGCCATTAGGAAAAAAGAAAAGTAACCAGAAGAGACTAGGGAAGCTATTAATAAAAATGAAACTTAAAATTAATTAAGGGACAAAAGCATCAGCAAATAGAATAAAAGTAGAAAAGCTTCTCTTTTGGAAATATCTATAAATAGGACACGCGGGTATGTGGGGTCTGAAAAAAAGAGTATTCCTCGCCCCCTGTTGGTGTTGAGGATTTAATCTGGAGTCTTGGGCATGCTAAGCAGGTACACTACTAGTGAGCCATGTCCCCAGCCCTACTGTATGATAATCGAAACTGACTAAAATAGAAGTGGAAAACTGAGAAAGACCAGTTTCTAAGAAGAGGTTGGAAAAGTGATTTAAAATGTACAGTGGAACAACCACCATGAATGCTAGATAATCAATCACAAGCATCCATTCAAAAACCTATCTGTGCTCAAAAGAAAGTGTGAACGATTCCCAATCCAGATGGAAGTAAAAACTGACGCGTGCTGGAAGCCAGGCGAAGCTACAGCGCTCCACTCGGCCTAGCTCAGCAACAAGGGGGCTGAGAACAGAGCAACACAGCGGCAGGAGAAAAACCCACCGGCACCAGGCGGAGGGCCGACCTGAGCCCGCGGCAAGCTGGGGCACTGGAAATGGAGAGGTGAATTAGGAGAAAGGCAGCAGCTAGGAGAGAGCCGGCTGCCTGGCTAAGGGCTCTGGACACTCCTTTCCCATCAGGTTCTCAAGCTTCTCCCCAGGGGCAACGATTATGCCAGGTTTTGTGTTTGTGTTGGCTCAGGGTTCTCCTATAATAATAATAATAATAATAATAATAATAATAATAACAATAAATAGTATTTTACAGTAGTTAGTGACTTGAGTTTTTCACCCAATATTGTGTTTGAGAAAAAAAAATTAAACACTATGTTTCCCGAACACCACAGGAACGGCAGACGCAATCTTCAGTTCACAATAAAGACAGAAACAAAGTATTGAAACCACTTGTATATTGTAATATACCTTAAAACCTAAAGCCATTGTTTCTAATAAAGGGAAAACCACGAAGCATCAATAAACTTCCCTCCCAAGTTTCTTAACTCCGGCCCACATCCCGACTGTGTACCCATAGCTTCCCGGCCTGCGCTGGGATGCACAGAGCGCAGGGGCCCGCCCAGCATCCCCTCCCCTCAGCTGGAAAGCCTGGGCAGGCCCAGGGAGGCAGCTGGGGCCGACGGAAGGACTTCCCCTCCGGGCAAGGGTGCAGAGGGGTGCACGGGGGTAAGGTAGGGCCCCCCAGAGTGGAGGAAATCAGTACGCAGCCCAGGTACCAGGGGAAAGCACACAGGCAGCCCTGGAGCCAGGGGCCCGGCTGCTCCCGTACTCTCCTGCCGGGAGGCACGGTGGGTCAGTGGGCTGCAGGTCTGGCTCCGAAGACAGAACCACGTCTGCACCAGCTCCTTCCTGAGGCGGAGGTGCCCGGCGATGCAGCTGATCTGCTGGGGTGTGGGGTTCGGGCACTGCAGGAGGAGTCTCTCCAGGTCATTTCGGAGTCTTCTCTCCCTGTGCGCCCGTCTCCGCTTCCGGCCCAGCTGCAGAATCATCTCCATTTTCCATAGGCCTCGGTGGTTCTTGGCATTCATCTCTGCCAGCCACATCTTCAGCAGCGGGCCCACCTTCCACATTTTGGCGAGGCTGAGCTGCTGGGACTCAAAGCGGCAGTTGGTTGTCTGACTGAGCACCTCCCCAAACATAGCGCCCACGGCGACGCCCACGTCCGCCTGCGAGTAGCCCAGGGTTAGCCTCTTCTGCCGCAGCTCCTTCTCCAAGGCTGAGACGTCCTCAGGCAGCGCCAACTTTGGGGTGCTCAGCAGGGCAATGCAGGGTTTGAGGCCAGTGAGCTCGGAGGGGCTGGGGAACCAGGGTCCTGCCTCGTCAGCTCTGCAGGGGGCCAGCCCTCCTGGGAATTCGCAAGGCGAGGGGCCCAAGGGGACACCCCACACCTCAGAGCCTCGGCAGATGGTAGGCCCGACCCCTTGCCAGACCATCAGTCTGCCAGGGGCCACCTGGACACTCAAACAGCTGGGAAGGTCAGCCCACAGTGCCACTGTCCCGGGGGACCCACCCCTTCCGTTGTCTGGAAGAAGGCATAAATCTGGGACCCTGTGTCCGGCCATGGGGTAGGGTGCCAACCCCCTGTAAGAGTCTGATAGGAACCGATGGCTCTCGAGGCTTTGGAACAACCACCAGCGTCGTCCTCGAGCCCCGCCCTACAGTGGGCGGAGATGACGTTGCTTGCAGGAGAAACTGAGGCTGCGGGTGAGGCGGGAAATCTTAAAACATCCACTTACTGGCTCCTCAGGGTTAGGGGCTGGGATCCCTGACTCTGACGTTTGCTCGCAGCTTCCCCAAGGTGCAAAGCTTTAGCTGGGGTTCCTTCGTCACTCCCTCCATCCTCTCCTCACATGGACTCCAGGTATTTATTGGTTGTTTAGAAGCTCAGGGGTCTAATCATTTCCTCCCATATGCTGTGAACTAGCCGGTGGGCTTCACAAATACGTATGAAACATCCACAGTCCAGGTACTGCTGGATTTCCTTCCATTCATTACTGTCTGCTCAAGCACTGCCAGTCCCTCCTTTGCCCACCCTCAGTTCCTGTGTGCTTAGAAACCTACACACCTGTGCCTCACTTTCTAGTTAACATCGGTTTACCTCAGATTCCACCCCGCCCCCACACCTGTCACATTCCACTACCTCACTGGGGTGCTTTCGTAATCAATTCCGTATTTCCTCCACCAGCCCTGCAAGGGCTTTGCTTCTCATCTCACGTTAGCTCTCTGGCCCAGAGTTTCCTTGTAGAACAGAGGCCCCAGTTGAGGATGCTCCCTGCAATCAACTCATCACCATTAGGCTCCTGTGTCCATGGACTCCCTGTCTCATGAGACCCAAGGGTCTTAATTTGTCAATCCCAGTCATCCTCCTAGCTCAGAAATTCAGTCTGAGACCTTGGGTGGAGAAAGCTAAGAGGGGAGAGGAAAGAAGAAATGTGACCTAAGGTTTAATAGCTTTAAGAAAGAGGAGAACAGTGACTTTGGCTGGACAATCTCAACATCTTACCCCTTCACTCTTTAACAACCCAGCACTGTCTGCACCCCTATCTACTGAAATCAATCTTCTGAAACTCACTAATGACCTTCTGACAGTCAAATGAAGATTTTTAAGACACCATTGAGACAGTCAAATTCAATGGTGTCTTAAAAATCTTCATCTTACTAAACTGCCCTCCAATACTGAACCATACTAGTTACTCTTTTTGCTCCTTTTCCTTCTAAAATTTCTGTGAAAGGATAGTAACAGCCAAATTTGTGTTTCAGCCATGACTTCCCTTCTGATTTTTACTGCCTCAAATCCAATTCATTTCCTGTGTTTATAAACCTGCCTTCTCCCTAGCAACCTCTGAGCCGGTCAATGGTTTTATTGCCCACTCAGCTACCTAAACTTAAACTTAGGTACCCCTGAGTTCACTTCCTGAACTCTCCCATAATCCACAAGGCATCAAGTCTTATATGTATACTGGTTCTTCTAACCCGTCTCAACTCTACCATCTCCACCCTAGCTAGCATCTCATCTGGATGGTCCAAAATAACCCACATAATTTCTTATCTAAATTACCACAAAAACCTTATAGTTGGCTTTCTGTGCTTCTCCTTTAGGCTCATCTTGCATACTGCTGCTAGAAAGGATTTTCTGAGAACCTAAGAAAACCTAGCCAAAGCCAACTAAGCCTAACAAAAATCTAGCTACTTTTAATTTTTCTCTTAAAATGTCTTCAAAATCTAGTACCTCTTCTCCTTAATTGTCATTCAGGATTTGCTCAAATTTTCTTACTAGAGAGGCCATTCCTGATGACCCTGTTTAAATGGTAGCTCTGTGATACTCTGTTCTCTTTCTTAATCTACTTTACACCCATCTCTATCTTACATAGATTTATTTGTCTATCTGCTTATTGTGTTTCTCTATACAAGAGGGTGGGGACTTTGTCTAGTTCCCTGCTGTGACTATAGTGCCTATAACAGTACATAGGACACAGAAGGTGCTAGTAAATGTGTGCTAAATAAATGAAGCACATTGTACTTCCCACTACCTTTAAGACTCAGTTGGGTTGTCACCTTATGTGAGTCAGTTATAAACATCCTATGCAGTCAAGTTTGTTACTGCCTTTTTTGTGCTCCCGTTGTACATCATGTAAGTTTTTTAGTAACAATATTACTACTAGGGAATATCAGTAATCATTTAGTTTTATACCTCTGTCTCTCCAAATAGCATGGGAGACATGCATGAAAGAGTTATAAAGCCTGAGACATAATAGAACCTTGGATGATACAGTGCTCAACAACTGTTTTTGGAATAAATGAGTGAATCTTTATCTTTAGAATTTGGAGAGGAAGCTCCTTTAATTTCAGTTTAACAGTGAGAAACTAGGTACCACTTTTCTCTGTTGTATTAGAAAAAGGCTCTTCTGCACCTCTTCCTAGATGACAGGAGCAGCGTGAGACTAAATCAAACTCAACACTACAAGTAATGAGGTTGGAGATCCGGACTTGAAACAAGGTAAAGGGAGAAGAATCTGAAAACCAAGCGGCTGTATATGGGATCCATCTGTCATCTGCACCTCACTGTAACACCTGCGCGTGTGTGTGCTTCCTAAGGCAGGTTCTTACCCAACTTGTTCACTGCTAGATCTGCAGACCCAGCGCTATACAGTGGATATGTAGTGGAAAGTCAAGAAATATTTGTGAAATAAATGACCCTCTGTACCATTAACGATGCAAAGTCTTCTGTATTTTCCTGAAATTGTATTTCAAGGTGCTAGTTGATGAAAAAGAAGTTTACAATATTCAGAATTCCACCTAAGAATAATTTTGCTATTACTATTCTTTCCACATATACCAACCTACTGTTTTCGGCAAAATCGCAAAGCAACCAGTGTCTGCTTAACAGAATGAAATATGGATCACAGACAAAGGTAAAAAGAAAGCAAATACCTGCCGTGCTGAATATATGCGTGCTGCAATGAGCTGTTTGTATCACCGAAAGCTCTAAAAGGTTCCCCATCACTGGTATACATTAAGGGTCACATAGTGAAAACACCGTATCTTCATAAGAACCACCAGAGAAAAGGTTCATTAGTTGTTGAAAGCCAAGTCAAATAAAAATGTTTTTAGTGAATTGGAAATAATGAGTTCAAATGAACCTGAGCTAAGCTTTATCAGATTAGTTAAAACATAGTAGCTGAGAACAGTGACCAAATGAAAAAGTAAGGCTATATTAATTTGATCTTGGCTGCTCTCAATTAAGGCTTTCTTTGTACCTGGTCAGATTTCATGTGCATCTCCTGGTTTATGCATATGAGCTGTCACAAAGAAACTCCCTATTCTCACATAAAGTCTTGACATCTCCTTATAAATGTATTTAATGTGCCTTGGAAATGAACTAATCAGAGAAAATAAGAAGCACTTATGCTTGGAAAAGAGACTGACATCAGGGAAAGAAAGCTGACGGGAACGCCCACGACAACCAGTGCTGCTTGGCCAGGGAACTTCCGAAGGCTAATCCATCACCTTCGGCAAACACAGAGACTGCTTAGTAAGTGAGTAGATTACCATGTAAGAATCAGGCTAGTCTTACCACAGGGAATTAGACAGTAAGGATAAGAAATGCATAGTCCCTGGCCACATGTATTTCAGATCTAAATATGGGACAATATAAATGGGCAGGCGAGCAGAATGGCTGAACTAACCCGAGAGAAGAGTTTTCTATTATGAAGGTCTCTGAAATTAAAGAGTTTTCCTGAAACAGTTGTTTTAAGTAGAAATGCACAAAGTATGAAAATTTGGATTATTAAGCTCTCCTTAAATAACCCATATGCTTAGGAGGCAAAAGCAACTGCCATGATCCACTTATGGTAAAAAGCAGGAAAGGGAAGAGGTAGAATCAGTAACAAATGTCCTTGCAAGGTTCAGTTCATTTCTTTGGAAAGTCTTCCCTATCCACTCTGGAGCAGAGTCCTTGCCTCTGAACTCACATACTTTTCCATTCAGACACATTTGCTGCCTTAACCAGTTAGCTGGAGGTTCATATCTTAGTTGTCTAGCAAGGGGTCACAGAACCTGCCAAATGGATATTTTTAGATACAGTTTACTTTGAACTTAGGTACCAGTAAAGCGCCACTGCATGGGCTAACCACAGTGCTCCTAGAATGGGACATTCATGAAAATACGTGGCCATGAGGGTGATCTGCCCTTAATTTGGTGTCATCTTGTGGGCAAGCTACTATGTGCCTAGGAAGGTGAGCACTGTTTTACTTCTCCAAATGCATCTTTCCCAAAGCTGGTCATGACCCAGATGGAGAAAGACTGGGTTTTGTTCCAGGGTGTATGAGAACTTCCACTTCTGTAGCAGTCTCAAAACATATACAACAACAACATCAAAAACACATTTATTTGCAATTACATCAGTAGAGCTGAACAGAAAATGTAAGATTGATGGCCAGGCCAGAGAAAAAGGCAAGGTGGACTAGATAGTGCTGATTTTTCTTGTGGTCCTTACTCCACAGGTGGCCTAGGAAGTGAACGCTGACCAGGCACACAACATGGTATGAAAGCACAGGCCCTTAGAAGGGCTGGAATCAAGACAACCTCTGGCAGCTGAGTATGTTGAGGAACAATCCCTCCTACTTCACGCTGAGAGAGTTAACATCACACATTATAAAAAGTTACTTCACTGAAAACTACCTCAAACTACACTGAAATAATTACACTCTTGATCCTTAGTGTGGATGTTTAACTACTGAACTTTATAAGGCAAAAGGAGACTTTAAAGTTGTTATGCAATTAAGAAAAACCAATAAATTAAAACTATAAAAACATGAAAGTTGTTGTAACTCAGAGAAAGAGCTAATCAAATCAATGTAGCTACTAAATAGGCTGACTCATTGCTGCATGAGGTGATTATCAAAATAGGTAACAATAGCAGTGTCCTGCACAGGGGATGGCAGAGGGTAACAGGAGCGAAAGGAGAGCTGGTATGGACAACAATACAAGATGCTTTCAATGTTGTACAACATTTAGAGAGAAGCTAGAAGGCAGCATTGGTACCAACATTTGATTTTCTGCATTTTAAGAGGCTTGGGATATAGTTCAGTGGTACAGCGCCTGCCTCACATGCCCGAGGTCTTAGGCTCAACCCTCAGGACTACAAACAAACAAAGAAAAATATCAAAAAATAAAATCTCAAAAAACTTGGAACTATTCTTTTTATTATCTTTAAAAACTTTGTTGCGACATTATCTCTGCTTAGAAATAAGTGCTCATGACAATATAATTCAATCACACAGTGAGATACCACAAAGAGATGGAGAGTGTTCAGAGAAAAAGCCCAGCATTTTATCTTGTGTGAGATATTTAAGAGCTACGGAATTTGGAATCCCCATGCTACAAAATAATGCCATGTATAAAAGCCCATAGCCTTCCTGGAGGCCTTACTGAATTTCAACTACCTGTCTAAAGCAGTAGGGGCAGTTCAGCTGAGCAGTGCTGAGTGAGTTGAAAGGCACTGTGGTGATGAGTCAGGTGTATTCATAGCCAGTCAGAGACAGATGAAGTTGAAAGGTTCTTGTTATGCCAAGCATGATTTAAACAAACTTTTTAGCTGAGTTTGCCCTTGTTCCAGAAGAAAAGCTTTGAGGATGTTCTGGCATTGATTACTCCAGTCAGAGTGCAGTCACTGTCTTCTACATTCAAATCTTCACTCTTGCCTCCACTTTAAAACGGGAGATGCACAACTGGCTTAACGAAAAATTTTCCGTAACGCTGCACAGCAAAATGTTCCTAACAGAATGACAGCTTATGACCAATGAAACCAGTAATTCAGGATGGAATGTGGCTTGGACAAGCAGGATAGAGTTTCTGTTTATAGCAGATAACTGTTTTAGGAGTTAGGAGGATTTTTTTTAAATTTTTTTTTTTAGAAATTCCAATTAACTGACTTTGATGCTTTTACCTTCACAAGTTTGGGACCTCTGTGAATTTCCTTGTGATCTCTTTAAGAAACCATGAGCTGAAGCAAGCCAAATAGTCACTCATGCTTTTTTGCAAAAATGAACTCTTATTTTAAGTAGCATTAAATGCACAATGACAAAGGTAATACAAAAGGTAGTATGGGTCTAAAAAGTAGAAGCAGGAATTTATTTAGACTGAAACTTTTTTTTTTCTTTCAGCATTTTCAACTTGAAAAAGCTTTCATCAGCTCATCAAACTCAGATGTCTTGCTAAATCACCTCGCTTTGATTTCAGAGTCTTAGAGGAAACTGACCAGGCTGCTAGCTTCCCTTGGGACCCTGACGCATGCCCAAATCAAACTGTCCAGAGCCAACCGCTCCAGCTCCCCGCAGCCAGCTCTTCGTTCTATGCATGTGCAGAAAACAGCAGGTAGGTAAGGGTTTCATCTCCAGCCTCAGAACTCTAGGGAACGATTATATCAAACCAAAGTGAATGGAAAACTAAAAGCAAGCTTCCATTATCACTATTTAATATAAAGTTTACTTTTTTGAATATTCAGCTATACACCCACCTGACTCAAGAAATGCAAAATATATATAATGAAAATACACAATTGTGGTGAGTGTTAACTGGTCAACTTCCAGTTAGCATTTTATATTTTGCTTACATGAAATTATCTATAATAATTTAAATTTAAGAAAAATATTAGTCTTTTATGACCGACAGAAATGTAGATGAAAAGTAAGGAGGTAACCAATGAATTCAAAGAAGTTCCTTTAAGCATATGTTCTAGGGCAGGCATCATTCTGAAAGGAAGGCAATATATTAAAGAACTGACAGGCTTTCAGGGTTGAAGGGGAGTATGGAAGAATAGGATAATAATAGGAAGAAGAATAAAAGAGAAGGTCTTAATATGGAATTTAAGTAGGAGACTTAGGAGAGTGAAGAAATAGGTCACAATACTGAAAAATACTAAAATAAAGAGGTTAAATACTGTACTTTCATGGAGGATATATCAGTAAGCTAGCAGAATAACCTTAGACAAGACATGGCTAAACTAGAACAGAGATAACCCAGAGAATGCAAAGACAGAAGCAGGAGAAAAATTCAAATATTGAAAAGCAGTGAACAATATTTATATAACTATAGCATTTGGTTTACTGGACAAAATAATTGCTAATAACAACAACAATACAAAGTTCTCATTTTGCATAGTATGTGGAGCTATAAAAATGAAGTTACAAGCTGAAAACATGCAAAGTGATCATAGTAACTGAATAGGAATAATTATAATTGTTCTGTGACCTTTAAAATGCATTGGTCAAATTGTTAAAAAAAACTACTTCATATCACCCAAAGATGAACAGAAGAAAGATAATAAAATTAATTTTATGCATTGTAGTTTAAGACATTAGAAAGACTGAGAATTACAGTGCTATATCACTCTGTAAAAATCGTTTAAAGTAATTGGAACAGTGCTTGCTGACTTCTTGCCAAATAACTTAAAGTTTAAGCATATCATTTGTATGCCTAGGCAAAATGTCACCTCTCTAGGGTTGGATCAGGTCCCCTACACTACATCCTTAGCACTTTCTCCGCAGTTAAGATATCTCTGACAGTGCACTTCATGCGCAGGTGTACTGCTGTGGTTGTTGTGTTTCAGTCAGCATTGCTTTGTCTATGGTGTGTTTAACCTTTTCATCATAAACACTCTCCAATTTCATTCACATCACTTCATTCCTTTGCTGCACTTCCACTTTTGTTGGTTAAGGCTCACTTTTGCTTACCAATTTTTATAAAATAGGAGACAGTGCTACTTGTGTGTCCACTGAAGTAAGGTATAATATAACCAGTGGCAGATTTTGAAAGAAGCAATAATAACTGGCCACTGATTACGAGTATCTGTGTGTGTGTGTGTGTGTGTTATTTACATACAGAAGATGGACAGCAGTAGGGCTAGTGGCAAAGTATGCACTTAATGCAGTTCCTCACAGTTAATATTATTATAGTAACTAAAATTTCAACTTTTAAAAATTCAAATTTTTTATTTTAAAGAGAATAAAATCAAACAAAACAAAGCAGAATAAAGCCAACCAGACACAGAGCAATCAAAGCAATACAGGACTTCAAAACAATAGAAAATCAACAATGGCCACCATTATGTCTCTTGTTTTCTTCAAAATAGCTGTCCATACCATCAGACATAATAAAATCAAATAGAACTAAACAGAATAAAACCAATCAAAGCAAAAGAATTAAAGTATATAAAATTTCAACTTTTAGGGGGACTGGTGTTATTCAACTAAACTACAGTAACTAAAACATGTGTCTATCAGAACCGTAAAACAGTGTAAATGAACTACCTGTAATGATCAAGTCCTTACTATACATACGCCAGGTACTTTTTAAAAATTCCATATGAATTATCTCACTTAACCATGGGCACAATCCAGTAAGATAGCACCCGTATTGCCTCATTTTACAGACAGTGTGAATGCAGTTATTTATTGGGCTACATTATGGAATTCTCCACATATGTGGAAGGATATAAATTTCCCAGTCATGATGAATCTCAAGTTCAAAAATGCTAACTTAATACTATGAAAATGTTTGAGATAATGACATATTCATTTGCAATTGTCTTCCTAGAGTAAAAAATCAGGTTCTCATAGCAGTGTGGAAAGGAACATCGATTTGTAGGTACACAGGAATACTATTTAATACATGGAGATGTCAGATTTTGAAGGATTTCATAAAACCTAATGCTGTTCTCAAACAACCCTATTATCCATTTCAATAATCATTGTCTGGCCAGAAATGAATCTTCTTTTTTATGTTTATAAGTTTAATTTTATCATTTCTTTTTTTATTTTGAAAAGAATAAAACCAAATGAGAAAAAAAATGGGGACACTCAAAACAAAAGGATGGACATAGTACATAATTTAAAACCACAATACAAGGTGATCTGCAGTGGTTACCATGATGTCTCTTGTTATCTTCCACTGAATTGCCCATATCATCAGGTACAATAAAGTTGAACATAAGCAGTATGAAACAAAATCAATAAAAACAAAACATTGGAGACATTATAAGACTTCAAAAGAGGGTAACAGTCAAACCAGAATGGGTATCATAGTGAATCTTATTGTCTTCAGAGTAGTTGCCTATACTCTCAGACTTGATACTATCAAACATAACAGATTCGAATAAAATCAGTCAAGACAAGACAGCGATCGAACAAGACAGATTTAAATAAAATCAGTCAAAACAAGGCAGTGAAAGCAATACAAGGTTTCAGATTAATCTTCTTAATAAGTATAAGACTTATTTTTTGGAGTCTGTGAGCTCCTTGAGGTGTAGGAGTCATACCTAATATTCTTGAAAGCCCTAAGAGTCTAAACTAGTTTTTAAAACATATTAGGTGCTCAATAAATATTTGCAGAACTAAAGGATAAATATCTACAGTTCATTTCTTAATTCAAGTAAACAAAGAAAAACAAATTTGGGATAAAATATAGAATTAGGTTTTAATTTTATGGGGGAACAAATGAAGATAATTAATAATTAATAAAGACTAAATTTGGATTTCTTAAATTTAAAAACTTGTTCTGTATATTGATTTTATATTGTGGGTGTTGTTTTTGAAGAAAGCAAACAAAATAACTCTGAGAAAGTATATTTTCATAAAAGAAGAACTGCAAAAACCTATACAACAGTGGTTATGGAAGACTATACTTGTCACTCTAAAATTCAAATTGACTACTTCTAATTTCACATATAGCAGCTTTCTACATTTTGGATATATTTAATCACTTACATTTGTGGCCTTAAATTAACAATGTCTTCTTTTAAATTTAATTATGTTCCTTCTGGAAACTAAGCAGAAAAGGGCTGGCTACTACACCACAGAAATTCAAATTGAAAGAAGACTAAATTTCTTTGAAATCAATTTATCAAACATGAATACAAGTACAAATCTGAAAATTTTCATAATTTTTTTAAAAGTTCTGAAACATTAGCTAGTACAGAATCTTCAAGCCAATATTGATTTTAAGTTATTAGAAAATTTTAAAGTTTTATTTAAAAGTCTCACTTTTAGAAATCATTGCAACTGAAAGCTTAAAATAATGTATATGTTTCTTGCTTAAATTTTCAATGAGGAATTTCTATAGTATTTTGGAAATTAAGAAATTATGTAACACAACTGAATTCAGTCAAGGATTGTGCCATGTGGTTACAGAAAACATCTATAAACTAGCTGGTACAGGATTTCTTCATGTATTTGTATAACATTGAGTAGTCAGAGGTATGTATGCTTGAAGGAGATATTAATAGACATTGTAGACAGAAATACTATTACAAAGTCTCAAAGAGTATTTAGACATCAAATATCAATTGAATCGATTTTCACACCTACAACTTGTCACTGATCAAGCTAATTATCTCCCAGAATTTGTTATTAAGTAGAACTATTTTCCTTTAGAAAAGGACCATATTTTAAGATGTATGATGAAACAAAAACTTTAAAAATTTTGCTGTACTTGTGATTTTTAACACACTGATCAACTCTGAACATCTTGGGATTTTATAAATGGAAAATATTTGCACTATGTATAGTGCCTAATGTTCATTTTGAATTTTCATTTTAGTACCAAAGAATATTTATTTTACAAGTTCCAAATCACCTCTAGAAAGCAATGCTGTCTCTCTGACGACAGACAGATTTATCACTGAGACTTGCTGCCTGTGTCTGACAGGGTGTCCCCTGGAGCAGATAGAGAACATGTGGGTGAGAGAGTAGACAAATCTGGGGACCTGAGGACCTGCAGGATGCACACAAAATGCACTCAGAGAGAAGGAAGGTGGTTCAGACAAACAGCACAGGTCAGCAGGGAAGAGGGAGACCTGCAGGTTGAGCAAGATGTGATTCTGTTAAATAGCAGGACCAAGAAGCTCCAGACAGGAGACATTCGAAGCCAGAGCTGGCTCTTCAGATGACGACAGACACAGTATTAAAAGTCACAAGACACTGCTATGGGCACAATAAAAGTAATAGCTTTTCTATATTAACTTATAACTCATTTTCAAGTACAAATACACATTTATATTATTCAGTTATTTATCTAAAAGCATTCCAAAAATAGTTTTATATTTAAAGAGAAGACATAGCTCAGTAAACGAAGAGTTGCCACCTTTACTGCCAAATTCCTCAAAAGATTTTTCACAAATTGGTTCAGAAAGCTGTAAAAAACATGGTGGCTATTTTTAATTTTTTTAGAAGTGAGATTTCTGGAGTGAGACTACTTAAATTCACTTTGATTACTGTGAAATGAAGAGAGTCAAAAATCATAGAATAATATTGGACCTGACTATAATCAGGGCAAATGTTAATGATTTACATAGATAAAGATCTTATTTTTAGATAGGTTATCTGAAGTGATTCATTAACCAATTACTGCATCAGAGTTCCTGATTAACTGTTTATAATGAATGATTCACTAACAACCCAGAACTCCTGATGGTCAACTTTTAGAATACTCATCCTTTACATTAACTAATAATTATAAGGTAACATGGAACAATTAATTGGAAAACTAACTGATAAGTAAAAGCTACAAGGCCAATTTTATTGCAACGAACAAAAATTGCCTGAAAAGTGATATTTAGTTAACAGAAACATCACTTAACAGATTAGACTTTATCTTTTGAATGGAAAGAGGAATGCTACGATTCTTGAGCTGTACATGCAGTCAAAAGTGGTACAATATCATATATGCTAATTAGCTTTGAATTTTAAGATCTGTTTACAAGACAAAGTATAGATTTTCAATTACCTAATTAATTTGAGCTGTGTCTAAAAACATATAGGACAACTCATCTACACATTCTGCATGACACCATATTCTATAGGCAATTACTGTCGATTTTTCATTATCATCTTTAGAAGGAAGTGATTATTCATTAACAAAGAAGAGATATAACTCTATCATGTCATCTCTTCAAGAAGTATTTTCATCAGTTAAACAAAGTGAATACTTAGCAAATACTCAGTAAGTTCAGTCAGTGTGAGCAGTCAATCTGGACTATTTAACCAAAGAAAAATTGGGGTTACACTGGGAGTTTGTCTCTGATTGAAATTTACCCACTAATTGCTAATATTCCACTTCATGTTCTGATGAGAAAATGTCAGGTACATATTATCAACTGCCCTATTCTATATCCAAAATGAGAATGGCCCATCTAACTGTTCTTTTCCAAATTTAAGTCTTAACCCATAACACATTTATTTGTCTTCTTTATCTTCTTTTTAAAAATATTATACTGTTATCTTTCTAACTTTGAAGTGACACGAATTGTATTTTAGGTAGGTTGAAATAAGAAAGAAAAGCTTACATCATGGTAGGGCCAAGGAACAATGTGATACAAGTTCTTGGAGGATACATACCAGGAGGCTCCTGGAAGCTATCTGAACAAGGCAGTTCTAGTGAATGTAGGTTCAGGTCTTTAACAGTAGGTAAAACGTGGCGCTATCAGGTAGTTTTCCATCCACTGTGCCTTTTTGGCAACAGATATGTCAAGATTCTCATCCTTCAGGCCAGGTTAAGAGATACTTAGAGTTGCAAGACTCTGTCTACTCACTTCTGAACTACAAATGACTTTGTGAACTGGGTGCCGTACGAATGTCACACTTTCTAACATGACTTTAATCTGCTGAAACTCACTGTGGTGTCCCTGGTACGTGGTGCACTGTCCAGTACTAATATACTCTGAAAGGCTACATAAGGCTGGCATAAGCATGCCCAGAGGGGCCCTTAGAAGGTACTTGGAGGGGGTGCAGCAGCACTGACCTGGAATGTCACCCCAGGTAGAACCAGTCTAGCAAAGAGCATCCTGTCAGTCATGCACCAAGAAAGGAAGCTGTGTCCAGACATGTAAGAAGTCGGAAGACATCAACACTCTGTACCTTTGTCTCTTCATAAGCATTAACACACGCTCATACACAGCCAACAATCATCTAAGATCTTTTGGCACAGAAGATCTTTTCTAATTTCTTTTCTTTTTTTATTTTAAAGCAGGGAAAAAAACCAAAACAATACAAGAAAAACAAAAAACAAGAGACAAACAACAATAACAAAAAACCCAAAACAATAGCAATATGGCTTTCAAAGCAAGGTTGTAGGAACTTAACAAAGATTGTAATAACTTTTTCTAATTTAATCTTTATTGCTACCCCAGTGTCTCTTTCAGCTTCAATGTCTGCAGGTTTTTCAGCTAAGTATTTTTTTCCTTTATGATTCGTTCACTATACTCTCTGTCTTTCTAAAGCTCTAGTTTTGGGTAGTGCTTTGTGTTTGTCACACATAACATAAGAAAACAAGAATAAATAAGTTATCTGTTGTATATAAACAGAATCAGAGACAGTAAAACAGAAGACAGAATATTTCCACAAGTGTCTTTTGACTTCTAGAAGATTAACATATTAATAATATTTTTAAAAAAGCTTAAATTCTAAAATGCCTAATGAGAATATAGAATAGTGCATTACATTTTTACAGTATCTTCCTTCTGGAGAATGCAAAGTGTATCTCCAGAAACTACAGAAATTGTCTATAAAACATTTGTACAAAAGAAGTAAGGCAGATATTTGCTTTTGTTAATTTATGACAAACAAGCAGAATATATACTATAAACTAAACAAAGATCCTATTCACCAGTCTTTGAAAAATGGTATCCTTAATAACCAATTTTACTAGTAGAAAACATTACAAATAAAAGTAGGGAGAATTAGTCACTTGTCACACATTCAAGACCTCTTAAATATTCACTACACATTATGTATTAAAATAAAGTTCAAGTTCATATTTAGTATAAGGTCTAACATTGCCAACTATGACGTGTACACTTGTCTACTGTTATAGGTGCTTTCAGAAAGAAAAACAAAAATACGACTGTACTAAAATAATTATTGGTGATGTTTTATGTATAATTTATTATATCTACTATGTAGATACATACACATATGCCATTCATAAAAAGAATCTGTCATGAGGAACACATTTTTCTTGAAAAGGGAAATGAACTTAATTATAATGGAAGATAAAGTATTAAATGAGTATGTGTTTTCACAGGCAATCTCACTGCTCTCATTTGAAAGTTTCAGTCAAAGGTAAAAGTATTTTATAATTTAAGGGGAAAAAACCTTATAATTTACCAAGTCTTGAAAAAGAAAATACTTTATTAAACAATGTACAGTCCGTGTAGTTATTACTCTTTTGTGATCAGTATTCATGTTGAAATCTTCAAATAACATTAAGATTTTAAATTACAGATAATAAGATTATTGACTGGAGAAATTTGGATGTTTTAATTCAAAATCTCTTGCCCATTTCCATTTGAATTTCCTGCCATCCCCTCAACTGCTATTCCCTTAATCAAACAGGTCATAAAACAATTTCACCATCTCATGCCCTCTACTGATTTCCCTCCAACTCTCTTACCCCTGGTAATGTTATTTTCATTGTCTCAGTTACTTACGTTGGAGTTTACTGATGCCTCCTTCCTTTCCTCATCCAATCTGCTTATCGTCAGGAGTGTGGCTCCTTCCGGTATATTTGTATATATCATCTGCATTCTTATTATCACCACACAACATGCATGAAACTCACCTATATGTTTTTCACCATAGCTTGCTGAGTCTACTGTCTCTGGCTTTCTTTCTTTCCTTTATGTATTTCCAAAATACCCGTTGCTCAACTGCTTTTAAGGGTTAAGGGAAAGCTTTGATTTTAGTTGAAAAAGTTTCATTTTCATTTTCATAAGTAGGTGTGGATTGTGGTATGAGTGCTAGTGTTAAACTCTTCTCATTTGATGTAACTTAATGTTGATAGCAACTTTAAAAATAAAACCTTACCCTCTAACAGAAGGGTCAGGAAAGAATATTTTTTAATTTCTGAAAGAAAAAAGACACTCATGACAAGCAACTATTCATTCTTGTATCCTCAGCACTAAGAATGGTATATAGAACATCGTAAATAGGTAATAAATAAATGAAGGTTCATACAAATGGGTATGTGCTGGGAGTATATACAGAATCACTTTCTGATTTAGGTCAGAATACTGGAAAAAAGCACAACAGGAAATAGAAAGTTCCAGAGAAGCAAGTTCTGTCCTAAGAAAACATTTGATCAGGGAAGAGCTAAACAGTTAAAATAACTCAGTCCAAGATCAAGTGAAAATGATAAAGTACAAAATCATTATCTTTTCTTCTGATAGACTGCACAGGAAAATCTAGTGTGGCAGTAATGCAGCAAGGGTAGAAATAAATTTTCTTCACTGAGTTTTTAGTGACTATTTGGAAAGAGTTGCACTGAAACCCTAATCTAATAAATGAGTCACAAGGCCTTCATTTGAAAAGAAGGGTTAAGGTTGTATCTTCCTAGGTTAGAATGACCACCAAAGCAGAAGCTGAACCCTGTAGTGTTAATTACCTACTGCTGTGGAACAAACCTTCCCAAACCTGGCAGCTAAACCAACACACATTTATCATCTCACAGTCTTTGAGGGTCAGAATCAGGACCCGGCTTAGTTGGGTGACCCTGGCTCAGCGTCTCTCAACAGGCCGCAATCACGGTGTTGCTGGGGCTGCAGTCATGTATGCTCAGCTCAGGAGACTCCTCTTGCAAGGTCACTCATGTGGCTACTGGCAGCCTGCAGGTCCTCCCTGGCACTTGGCCACAGACCGCAGTCCCTGTCATAAAGACCCTCTACACAATAGCTTATAACATGGCAGCTGGTTTCCATTGGAGTGGGCAGGTGAGAGGACCAGAGAGCCTGACGTGTGCCAACACTCATTGCTCTTCCCATGTTCCCTGTTACCCGCAAGCAGCAGGCTTGGCACGATAATAGAATGACCTTTTTAGGTTTCTGTTATAATGACTACAAAGTGACAATACCTTGTGGAGCTGGGACAATGTCTTCTGGGATATGAAATTTGCTCTAAATCTGCATTTATTATAAAGTGCTACTTATCCCTGATCTGGAAATAAAGGTATAGAAGTGGTTCCCTTCCCATTAGCCTTCATGGCCCACTAGTAAAACTGTTGCTTCCCACTGATCTGACTCTGCTGGTCGGAAGCACTTGTTTTACAGGGAGAAATATTTCCCTCCAGTGACACAATAATGACTTCACAGAAATGGAAGGTGAGACTACCATCTTGTCATTTTGGGCTCCATATACCACCAATTCAATGGGAAATACAGGGTGTTTCTATACTGTCTGTGTGAAGGATACTGAGTTTCCAAAAGAACACTGAGTTGCTACTCACAGTGTGGGGTGGGGAGTTAGGAAGAGTGTGCCTGCAGTGCTGGGAATGATATAGTGTGTCTGTTTGTATTTCCTGTAATTACTGTCAATGGGATAATACAACAACCTAATTCAGGCAGGACTTCTAATGGCCCAGATCCTTCATGAATGAAGGTTTGGGTCATTTCCCCAGGCTAAGCTGCCTGCTGACAGTAAAGGGAATATTAACTGACTAGTGGAAGAAAGCAGTCATAACATCAGCTAAAACCATATGGTCGGTTGCAAAAGTGAGGAATGACATTGTATTTCTTCTTTTTTTATGTGAATATATATTTATTTCTATACTACTTTCATTTTGTCTCTTGTCTTATTCCTTTATCATTTAATATAAGATGTGTCCTCAGTGACTTTCAGTATTTAAATTACAGGATACAAAATGAAGAGAATGCAATCAAACAGGAACAATAAAGGGGCTCTGAACTGTCTTCTGGGGAAAAGGGTTAGTATGTTTGCAGTGGCCCATGGTAACTCTAGCATGTTAGATGAAAGTGTGACTTTATTAATATCTTAATTGAAAGTTAAATATATTTTGAGATAAATATCAGTGCCAAACTGGCAAGGAGTGGACTGTGATAGATTTTAAATGAGTAAATATGGCCAGGCTAAAGTACATTTTCTGGAATTCTTTTTCCTGAATGTTTTTGGTTGGATGGTACACAAGAGAAAGTTACAGTGTTTTGATGGAAAACTTCCTTAAAGTGAAGCAGCAATCACGGACACACACACACACACACACACACACACACACACACTGTCATTTATCTCTTGGTTCATTCTGTGGTTGGAAGCAATGGCTGAGACTCCAACTGCTCCTCATTCCCTGGATTCTCCTTTAGGATCTCACAGGAGCAGGTATGTGCGTGTTTAGCTCCATGACAAATGGCACAGAATTCTGTAAGATACTCATATTACCAAAGACAAAGGCAGTAAGAACTGACATGGGCGTATGTCCATTTTCATTTTCATGGACTTCAGCTCTTGCTCCTGGGTTCTGGTTTATTCTTCCTCTCTGCCATTTTACATCAGATTTTCCCCACTAAACTAACTCTGCTCTGGGACCCAAGCTCCAGCATGAAATGCAAAGTCAACATCTTTACCAGGACTGTTTGACTAGCTCTGGCCAGGAATCAATAACAAATCTTTTCTTCTACATTGATATGATGAAGTCTGCCTTCATTATTGGTAGAGTCTATATCTGTGAATTTATTTACTCTCTAAAATTTATTTATGACCTCATGGAAATTTTTCAATCATTTACAGTAAGTGCAGAGTAGTGAAAGACTTCAGTCACTATTCCTACCAAAGCTTCAGTAAGGCTATGCTTTGTCTGGTTTCAGATCTCGTATTACAACATCTTTTTCCCAGGACCCATAGGCCATACTTCTTGTATTTTTGTGCTTTTGCTGATGACTTCATTGTTCTTTGTATTTATTTATTCTTTATCTATTTGGAGACAGTGTCTTGGTATTTAGTTCAGGCTAACCTTGAACTCACGATGTAGGCCACAATGTCCTCAAACTCAGTGACCCTCCTGCCTCAGCCTCTCAGGTGTTAAGAGATTACAGGCTTGATCATAACCGACTGATTTCACTGTTTTAAATGGCTCTCAAACATAGTGAGGAGGTACTGTCTAGTGTTCATAGGTACAACAAGGCTGTGAAGCAACTTGTGGAGAAAATATGTGTGTTAGATAAGCTTAGTTTAGGCATGAGTTACAACACTGTTGGTCATGAGTTCAATATTAATGAAGCAACAAAAACACACATAAAACAAGGTTATATTGATTGGTTGGCAAAAATCTGACCAGAAGCTTACAGGAATTATATTGCCCTGTGTCTCTCCTAGGAGTAAAAAGTACCTGCTAACTTAGTGCTCTCAGTAACTTTATAGAATATAACTATCATGAATAACAAAAATAGGTTACATAATATACCATGAACACAAATATATACATGGGTGCATATGTTGTAGTATATACTGTACATACCCTAATGCTTCTGCTTCTGATTGATTCCTAACTGATAGACCTACAAAACTTAGTTATAATGATCATGAGGCTCAGCTGAAGTATTAAAGACAGTAATGTTTAGTAATAATAACAGGCCATTACTTAGAATTGAACTGTCCTTAATTTTTTTTTTTTTATCGGTACCAGGGATCGAACTCACAACCACTTGCTTGTAAGGCAGGTGCTTATGCCACTGAGCTAAATCCCCAGCCCCTTGTCCTTAATGTTTTTTTGTTTGAATATTTTTGAAAAAGTCTGCAACACTAAGTACTCCATGATTAGCTATTACCTCTGCCTGTTATTTGGGCTTGTGTTTAGTAGTCAGGAAACTGAAAGCCAATTAGGAAAGCAACAGCACTGACATTGCCATTCCCTCTTCTCACCTAGAGACTTAAGTATGAGGCCTGTGGGATGGAAATTGATGCCATCCTTACAGTTTCCAGAATCCAGCTACTTCCTGAGGGGCCCAGCTCTGTACTTCCTTCCATTCAGAAGGCAGGCTAGTGTTGCCTTTATTCTCTGTGAACATTTTCAAAACCATCCCAGTCCTTATTCTTTGCACTTCTGTTCTTTTGTGTAGGCTACCATCTTGCATGCCTTCCCACAATCATATCTAATGCACAGGGTCCAACTAAAATCTTAGCATGAGTAACTTCTTTCCTAAAGACTGTACGCCACACAATAGCTCTTACTCCCTGGCCTATCATGGGGTTGGTATTCAATCAGAGACAAATGTCTTACGGAAGATTCTTATGGCCACCCAGGCCTTGTCTTTGGCATTGGCATTTCTTATCTTTCAAAGCTTCAACAGCAACTTTCTACATTACTCGTTTAATTATTTTGTCTCTTCATTTATCTGAATTTGTTGGTAAGCATTTTAAGATACTTAACAAATTTTGGTGGATTAGACACATATCCTGCATTACCAATAATTCATTCAATAATTCAAGGCAGAACAAATACTTAATTCACAAAATAGGATTCTACATTTCTTTATGCCTGAATTCTTTTTTTATTTTTTGTGCTGTGTATGGAACCTAGAGCCTTGTGTGCAATAAATAATCACTCTACCACTGAAGTACACCCAAGTCCTTGAATTCTACATTTCACTGACATATTTTTTTACTTAAAAATACATATCTTTCATCAAACACATACCTGCTGAGACTCTGGGACAGTCAGGCAGCATGGATTCCACTGATGTGTCTAATGGTTCCGAGCTAGAGACCCAATTACAACAGTTCTGCAATGCAACAGAGACAATATCGTTGAAACACAATTTAAGCTGAGACCAAATATTTAGGTGGAAAACCTAAATGTACCCTATAAAATCAATCACTGAAAGTGTATTTATTTTCTTATACTTAATTTTTCTTAGGTAAACAGTAATTTTCATGACTAACATGTCTGTAGAAAAAGTTTATCTTTTACAATTCAGCAATTTATCTGCACTGATATTAAGACAAGTAGCCTGTGAGCCATGTTGCAATATATTTATAAGAAAAGATTAGATGGTTAAGAAATAAACAAATGGATTATAATTAAGAGAAATTTTAAAATGTAGCATTCTAAACTCTGAGAGTGAAATAAACATTGATTTGAATAAATAATAGAATAATTAATGTGTAAATTATATTCTTTGTATGTTACTAGAAGAAATGAATTGGCATTTATTCCTCAAAAATCTGCCCCATATAAGTATAATATTATTTTATAGGTTTTCTTTTTTTGCAATTTTTATTTTGATTTGTTTTAAGGAAAGCTGTACCAAAATAGTTATATAAATTAGAAACACAGCCTCATGAATTGTAGTTTTGTGTCTGAGGACACAAAGTTTTCAACCTTAAAGGTCACTCTTTAATATAGAAAAATGAAATAAAACTATGTTATCTTTCTTTTATACATTTTAAGTCTGAATTTGAACTCTAGAAGATATGATTAATCTCATATAATTTTTAAAAACTACAAACACACGCACACACATGCACATATACACAATGAATTTCCAGACAGATTTTATTTTAAAACAAATCATCCCATCAATCACGTTGGAGAAATTAGTGATTGATATTCTAGTAAACAAGGATGTATTGTGTATTTTTAGATGCTTGCTGGCCTGGTTGTGCACCATGGAATCCGTCCTCACTATGGAAAGATCCTTGACTGGTAGATCAAGTGTCTTATTGTATTTCCTTAATTCATTCTGTCTGGAAGAAGATGTCAGCTGTGTTGCACTGAGAAGAGAATTTCAAAGGCTCCAGTCCCCACCAATAAAGGCCGAGGAATGGCTATTGAATAGATTTGTCAAGGCAACCCTACTGTTCTGGGACCAGAGAGAGCAGGAATAATATAAAGGAAGGGTTGCTGTATGAGATTAGAAAGTGAAGTTCACAAAGCATGGCAGATTTTTGTAAGAAACACTGGATCAATGAAACTATTGAACTGTGTAGAAAAAAAAAACCATGAAAACAAACACAACATCTAGTCATATTTTTAAATGCTTTCTCTCTTTTTACATTTAAAATGGATAAAATATTAGTATTTCTCATGTATTACAAAAGCTTGACAGCTTTAAATGGATACATATTCTATAACGTGCACTCCTAATCTTAATTAGTAGATGAATGCAAAGTTACACAATGTAAGAGAGTAGAAATTATAAAAGAAATAGGGTTTTAGAAGATATTTCATACATTTGAAATAAGTAAAATTAATACTACCATTGATAGAACACCACATCAGAGAATTCCAGATAATGCAGAAGATTAGCACACAATTAGCCAGCTTTTATATACAATGTGACACTTGCTTGTAAGAAATAAGTATTCTCCAAAGCAGTGTCAAGATATGTAAATGGATGATTTGTTTTATCATTCATCACAGCCTCTAATAAATTCAAAATCGTGACTTCTATAGGTACTAAAAATAGGCTCGCAATGATACAGGAAGATAGCTTCAATGAAGAATGACTTTCTTTCTCTCTCTCTTTCTTAAACAATTCAGTCTTTTCAATGACAGCAATTAGCACTACCAACAGACAGGCAGCGATTAGGCATATATTTTAATTATTATTCATCCTCCTAGTACCACCAAATCTGATGAAAGTTGGCTATTACCCAGGTGATATGTCAGTCTCAATACTGTTACCTACACTTTACCAATGTAAAACTATATCCTGCAGGATTTTCTAGTATTAATAAAAGTGGCGGCATGTTATAATATGGGAATATTAACTATTTTTCTAACTTGTTGAGTTTTAAAAGCTAGAATAATGAACTTCTATTTTTTATAGGTTGGCATTAATTCAAACACTGAAAGCAAAATTTCAGTTTTTATCTAGGCACTTGCTAAGCTCATAAAAATCAGATAGAAGCTAAGCATCCTATAGTTAAAGTGAGTATGTCCAAAATTCTGTGCAATGACTGTAATCCGTGTAGGCTTGTGAAGATTTGAAGTTATTAGTGTGAAAAGTGTATGTGTATCTGTACACAAGTGACACTTTTACTCCAGTGAGAAAAGCAGATGAAAACAGGGCAAACCAGATAAAAATATTTGCTTTATGATGGGGTATAACAAAATAAAAATATAAACATTTAAAAATATATGTAAAAAGACATATAGCCACTACCTATGAATTAAATCCATCTGAAACTCCATTTTATCATGTTTCTGTAGTCTAAAAACCAAACTTCTTTCAATGGTTTGCTAGTGTTTATCTATCTCTCTTGTTAACACCCACATTTGCCCCTGTCCACCCCAGTTCTGTAGTTGGGATGAAGCCTACTGCCGTGTCTCAGGTGGCAACATGGGAAGCCCACTAAGAAAATTCTAGCCAACTTCAAGATATGCTGGTGTGTGGTGGCAGCTGCTGAGATCTTATGCTCAGCAGGCAGCAAGCACTCCGGGTACCAACAGTGCCATGCGGCGCTCCTTCACACAAGCAAGCACGAAGAAGGAGATTCTGCCCTGAGCCAGTAGGTGGGATGGATCATGTAACTACAGTTTCCCTGGAGTAAATGAGAAAGAGGAAAGCAGGAAACTCAGTGTGTGTTTCTTAAACTTAAGCGTTTTCAATTTAAATGCTTCTTGCTGTAAAATTAAGACCCTTTGGATGTTTATGGTTCTAAATTTTCCCTCTGTGAAATCTGAAAGTTTTGGGAATGTCTCTGGGCCATAGCCCTTTGACTGGAATCTGGGGTTGATAACAGTTTAAAGTAGACAGGAAATAAAGTTGTTAGAATTTTGTGTATTATATTTAAGAGAAAAGTAAACAGTAGCTCTTCCTGTGCAAGGAATTTGGAGATGTTTGCTGTGCTGGTTGAATCTAGGCTTTTTAAAAATGTTTGCAATACATAGTAGTTACATTTACCTTCTGTACCTGGTATGTGTATATATCATATCTTTATTGTTTTTGATCCCTTTTCCTCCTCCCTAACCCCGATTCTCTTTCCCAGCTTTAAAAAGTCTGCCTCCCTGTTTCCTAGCATCTCTCTTTGATTTATTTTTATTTATACTTTGGGTCTCTCATATGATAGAAACTATACATTATTAAATTTTCTGTGTCTAATTTCCCTTACTATTATGGTCTCAAGATTTATCCATTTTTCTTGCATGTGGCAGGATTTTATTCTTTATGTCAGAATAATATTCCACGGTGTACACTACACACGTCACATTTTCTTTAGCCATCAGTCTGTTGATGGGTATCCATGGTTTTTCCATAGCTTTGCAATTGATAAATTGTGCCACTACACACATGGATATGCATGTGTCACCACAGTATGATGTCTTTCACAAATTCAGTAATATAACCAGGAAAGCTATAACTGATCAAATGAAATTTCTGGTTTTAGTTTTCTGAGAACTCTCCATACTGATTTTCATAGTGGGTGTACCAGTTTACATTCCCACCAACAGTACAGGTGTTCTTTTGTCCCTGATTCCTCATGAGCATTTAGTTTTTTGTATTCTTAATGAATAGCTACTTCTCAAAAGAAGTACAAATGGCCAATAAGCTCATGAAAAACATGCTCATCATCTTTAGTCATGAGGGAGTCTTGGTTTTTATTGTTTTCTCTTAGAGTTCTCTGAGTTGTAAATAGCCACTGCCCACAGGTTGTTGTTTAGTATTAAAGATTCTGTGTCTTTAGAGAAGCTGACCTGTGACTCCTCAGGCTGGACCTACAATCAGCGCTCAAGGGCCACAGAAAGGGTTCAAGACTGCTATGGTGACTGCAGGCCTGGCAGGGCTGGAGGAGTTCAGAAGCTACGGGGAGGGCAGCAAACCACGTTTACCCATGGAGTCCTGAGATCTTTGGAGCAATGTGAGACATTTCACTTAGGAGCTGTCTCTGGTCACTTTTTACCTCTCTTTAAGAGCCCAGGGTAGCTTCTCCACTGTAGCAGAGTTTTACTCAAAGTAATTATCAAAAGCAGCCCTTCTTTGATCTTCTTTTAAAAGGAACTGCCATGCAGAAATGACATAAGGATTTCTTTCTTAACCTTTGTACTGTGTGCTAAGTTGATAAATTTAAAACAAGTAAGAGTTTCTTTTTATAGTAAAGGAGTAACATGAAACAACTATCACATTAAACATGCATGCAAAACAAAAAACTTGTTTTGTTTTGTTTAGTTTTGTTTTTTTAAAACCAGGTCTCACTGGGTAGTTCTGGCTGGCCTTGAGTTCACTCTGTAGCCCAGGCTAGACTCAAACTTGCAGTGATCCTCTTGCCTCAGCCTCTTGAGTGCTGGGATTACAGACATGCGCTGCCACACCTGGCCAAAAACCATTTTATTGCTTTTTAGAACAGTATGAAGAATAATTAGGCAATTCTTGCCATTGTAGCACTTCCAAAGTTTACAGCAGTTTTTGGTGAAATAATAAAGCCAATCATCAAGAAGATAAAAGCACCAAGGCCTCCACATATTAACAGCTTCTACATAGTATTTGTGTAGACAATACTCCAGGCTCACTATAGTGCCTGTCCAGGGAGTGGGTAGCTGCACAGTATCAGTCTGCCTGATGATTCCAAATGAAGCCAGAGTAGGAGGCAGCGGGGTGGGGGGCTCCTGAGCAACACCTCCACACCCAAGACATCAGCCCATTCTACGGACTCTAGTCTAGGTTTGCTAATTCTTCAAAGGTCTGAAGAGTCTTACAGAGTAGAAAGGGACCAAGAAAAAAGAAAGAAAAGAGATTAGAGTTTCACCCTCAGTGTAGGCAAATACTGTACCCCTGTCCTGCCAAAGTACAGAAATCTCCTCTGCTAGGGGTCACCCACTGAGGTGAGTTACAATAGGATGTATGTCACAGACATGTATTCCCTCGCTTTTGTTCTTGTTTTGGAGAAGAGGTCTCAGCAGGGATAATTTCCAACCTCTACCAAGAATGATCTAATAATTTTTCTCTCTAAGATTGTATAGTGTTTTCTATAAAAATATATCTCGTTTCTTTAGGCACTACCATTTGCTTTTCAGGGGGTTTTCTTTTTGATCATCACCTTTGATTCTCTTAGCAGTTCAAAAGTAGCCAGGTAGGAATTATTATCTTTCATTCACAATTATGAAACATGGCCCAAAAGATGGATTGGCTGATCTAAAACTATGAGTCTCAGTAACCAGTACACAATAGGTCCTCACGTACTGATTTATCTAGTGAGTGATTAAACTGAATCAAAACTCAATTTGCCTAATTGTTTGTTCTGAAATCTTCCAACACGTTACTCTGTTTCCCTTTTGTGAAATAATCTGAACACACAAATCAAGAAAATAAAAGAATACAGTTCATGTGTTTTATATTATTTGGGTACACAGGTAACAACAGCAAGATCTGTAACTGGCTGCACTTCTTTACAGTGCCAACAGCAGTGCTGCTTCCTTATACAAGGTGTTTTCTACTCGTGTTGGGCAGGTAGGTGTTACATTTGTTTGAGAAAACTGAATCTCAGAGAGACTGAATAACTTGCTTAAGACTTTACAGTGAGGGAAAGGACTGAGCTGAATTTTCATTCTGATAGGTCAGAATACAAATTCTTCATACTTCTTCCTTAAGGCATAATGGGAAGAACTGAAATAACTATCCAAGAAGTAGGGCACTTATAAAAGTTTATACACTTTATAACAGCTATGCTTGCAAAGAACCAATGGCAGTCTTGCTTATACTAAAATGAAATCAACTAATTCTCTGTTTCACTAAGTCAGAGGAAAACTGCACAGACTAATACACCTGAGCTTTTTGAAAGGAGCACTTAATCTAGCCTTAGATATATAAAATATGATAAAAAAAATAAGATTAGTATTTAAACATTTTCTTAAAATGTATTACAGTAAAAGACACCTTGCCATTAATCCTCCTCCAAATATTCCCGTCTCTTTAAACTCACTGATTCCATGGCTCTGGGTGTTTCCGGAGGCAGCTCTGGAGTCCTCTTTCAGGTCTCTAGTTGTACTGTCCTGTCACTAGATAAAGCCGTTCATGAGGACCTAGTGTATACTGCCTACTAATATCTTGAATGATGCAAAATGTTTACCTTTCATGGCCAGGTCTTCAGGAAAGAGTCTGAAGTCACATGGTGCCAGATCAGGTGACAAGTGTATTTAAGGCGACGGGAAGTATTTTGAGGAGGATGAATGGAAATGTATCTTTCACTGTAGTAAAATTTTTAAATTTAAACATGCGTTATATTTTTTGATCAGTCCTTGTAGTCGAAAGTCAATCTAAATAATTCTGTTATTCTTGTCACATAGAATGAGACTTTCATGAAGAATTTTTCATTAAGTGAGAATGAACATGGATGCTTCTCATTTGAGCCAAATACCAAATTCCATACTGACTGCATATAGGAAAATTTTGCCACTTCAACAATGCTAGGAGGTATCTATGCATTCATTTGGGCAAATAAATAGCATAAAAAGGTATGGGCAAGGAGTACATGAATTCTATCTTGCAAACGTTTAGCTCCTTGGAAAAGGCAATCAGAGATGAAGCCACACTGTGAAAGAACATATGTGTTAGAACAGATTTAAGATGCATGCCAATACATATACATTATAAGGACAGGAATAAAACTGTTTTATTGTTAAAACTTTTTAATTTTTGTTCTTGTTTATTTCATTAATATATTTAATCCTCCAGGTTAGTTCATACATCGCCAACGACAGACTTTCTTCTTTTGTAAGGTTGAACAGTATTTCGGTGTGTATCTATGCCACATGCTTGTTTCTCATGTATCAGAAAAAGAACATGCAAAATACATATCAACTTTTAATTTTGTTACTTGTTTTCTTGTGATTGAATTGTTTTGAGTTCTTCATGTATTTTGGATAAAACTATTTTAGGAATCTGTGTGAAAAAATGTTTTTTAATGGAGAATAACAATAGTGACACAGATTGGTGGAAACATCACCATGTAGCCTAATTCTTCCATCCAAAACTCTTCTCAAAGATTAATTCTCTGATCCTTCCGGTATGCTGTAGTGTCGGGAGAGTTTACCTCTCTCATTTTAAGTTAGATGAAGAGACACTCAGGTATTCTATTTAGAAACACTGAGAGAAATCTAGGAATGTCTATCAGTTCACTAATATGAATGCAACTAAACAGTTTTGTAAATAATTACTACAGCTGACAGGTTACTGATTTTTTATGATTACTATTGATTTATTATGGGGCAGCTGATGTAAGTTGTTCATATTGTTAGAAAGGTAAATATAAATAAGAAAGAGAATTACAGCTGGATATCTCTAGTAGTACACAAACAACAATGAAGTGAAAGTTTTGAAAAACAAGGAGGGATGCAGTGAGTTTCCAGGTATCCTGGTTCTTAGAAAAGATACTTGCTTAGGCTGAGCTCGGAGCATGGCCGGCTCTTGGGCTTTCCTTAGCTTGAATCTGGCTTAACCAGGTTTTTCCTGCTTCTCCCCTCAAAGGCAGTCAACTGATTTAAGACCTGGCCACTTTCAAGCAGAACAGGACAAAACCATGTAGACACTGAGCTTCCTTCTTATAATTAAGCAGCATCAATGGTAACTAGCTGGTGAAAAAATAAAACATTGAGAGGTAACAGTCATGTAATGCCATATCCATCTTTAGGCAAATTTCTAACATATTCTATGTATTACACAAAATATATATTGTATGATAATATTCTACAGAAAGCCAGAAAGAACAGTGCTCTCAGAAAGTATCTGTTCTCCTGAAGGTTTTCTATTATTCTTTTCACCTTCTGTAGTTTTTTCCCTATTCATTCTTGATGTTCTGCCTCTAGAAAAGGAGTGCGGGGGAGGAAGGTGATAAAAGTTAGTTGTCCTCAAGATATAAAAGCTCAAAGACATGCAGCTCAACACTGAACAAACCAAGGCTCACCTCTCTCATCCATTCCCGAATCGTTTTGCCGGCTTCTTGATGCCACACATTGTGAACAGAGTCTGTCAATGCCACAGCGGTTACCTTACTCTTTACATCTGCTTCCCGTTGAATCATCTGTTAAAAAAAAAAAACATATATATATATATATATATATATATATATATATATATATATATATATATATAATATTGGCTGTGGTTCCCCCCCCATGCAGCCTGCTTAGTCATGATAATATTATATTAAAAATGAAAAGGCCATATGCATCTCTGGCTCAGACTTACTCTTTTCTGTACTTGCATACATCCTCTATTCTTATCCAGAGACATGAAAAGACCTAATATTTTATTTTAAAAGATAATACCACTTAAGTCTTAGAGCCAGGCGGCTCTATTATTTTCCATGTGGTTTGACAATTCAAGGATTAAAGGGATCACAGGGGAATCCCCAAGGTATTCTTTTACAAGTTTCTCCCACCACCTCCCATTTCAGTGCTTCAGAGAAGTTAGCACGCGGGGTTCACTGTAGCTACTTAGGACTATCTTCTACTAATTTTCAGGAGATGACATATCTGTAAAGAAAGATGCCTTCCTTTGACTTCTTCAATTTAACTAGCCTACTCTTTACCATGGTCTTATAATTCCTCAGAGTTTTAAGTGCCCACAAAGATTCTCTGCTTTCAAAGTCTGTCAATATTACTTCGCTTTCTGATATACTTCTTTATGGTAGCAAACTATTACATTTGAAATTCTTTCTATAGAATGTTACGTCTGTAAAATTAAATGGACTCTAAAAACAAAAATATGGCTTGGCTTGAACTCATCTGTGGTCTGCCAGATAAAGGAATGAAAAAGTTTCTACATCAAAAGACTAAAAAAAGGTTTTAATCTACTACTACTTGTGACTAATATGGCACAATAAATATAAGAAAGATTACTAAAAATTATAGTGCCTTCTTGTTTTGCATTGAATGTCTTTCTCACTTTAAATTCTTGTACTGAAGAAAAAGAGCAGTTTCTCTATAATTTGTTATTAGTTTGTATGAACTGTCCATCAAAAATATAATAGTGCATTTTAAAAAGGGGGAGAATGGTGAATGGTGATGACAGTTCACATGAAGAGCACTGCAAGCAATGCTTCTGATGCCACATAAGGCTGTTGGCATTTTCAATTACAATGTCTCTCTCTGAATTTTCTTTAAACCCTGAATATGTACATCTTTTCTCAATGAACACTACCTAATGGAAATCTAATTCACAGTTACTGAATCTAATTCGCATTGCCACACATGAAATCTTTATGCTCCATGTTTATATAATACCAAAATTTAAAAATCAATATTGGTTATCAACTTCATAATGTTACAACATTTACTTTTCAAAACCAGTATTATTTTTGATAAGCATAAAATAATACTCTCATTCAATACTTCATAGCAATTATTAAATAACCTTGGGGATTTTATTTCAAAAATTATTTTCTCACGGGATCACTATTGACACTAGAATATACAAATTTAAATCAATATTAGATAATAATATAACTTTTTAAAATAGTGAATTCATCTAAGGAAGAAATGACAAATCCTTACTTGTATTTTTGAAATACAAATACTTTTAGAGATCTATAACAATTTCTGCTGAAGTTACAAAATAAAAACTTGCTTTTCTGATATTCTAAGAATGTCTGCATTTATTTATTTATTTATTTTAAGGAGAAAAAAAAAAACCCAGAAAAATCAAAAAGCAAACCACCACCACCAACAACAACAAAAGCAAAAGCAAAACAAGACAAAAAACAATAGCAACACAGGATTTCAAATCAAGATGACAGGAATTTAATAATGGTTGTTATATCACATATTGTTATCTTCAGAATAGTTGCTCAAATTACCAGATGTGGGCATGCAAAATTGATCAAACAATAGGAGCACGAATTTTTCTTTCCCATGAACTAACAGAATTAGTGGTATGATTATCTTTGCTATCTTGTGCATGTCTATGTGTGTGCGTGTGTGTGTGTGTGTATATATATATATATATATATATATATATATATATACCTTTTTTTTCTTTTCCATTCCTTCTTTTCTTCTTTCTCCTATCTCGGTTGTTCTTTCCTTTTGAGCAGTTTCTTTCCCTTTCACTACATCTACTGTAACTTTTGGATCTTATTTATTCTTTCAGTTTCTTACACTAGGGAGGAATGTCTGCATTTTAAAATACTTGATCTAAGTTTTATTGTGGTTAACATAAGCAGATATATTTAAGACCATAGTTGAAGATGTAAATCTTGAGAACCACTGGTGAAATGAATAAAATGAAATGAATAGATTGAGGAGTTTGAACAAGAGAAGAAAATACAGGGATTAAAATCTACAAATTGGAAAAACTATAGCGTTGTTAGACTAATAGTACAAACCAACAACAATGATGACAAGGTCCCTCACCCACCCTACAGTTGGTCAACCTGGATGACATTTCATTCAGTGAATGTTGGAAAACTTTTCTTCCCATCATATTGAGTCACACTATAGAGCAACATGAAAATTTAATACATTGTTACACAACTTTGCAGTTAAAAATCAATTCCATATATTACTATTAGAGATGAAATTCAGGCCAGATCTCTGAAGATCTTAATGAAGGGTTATTTTCAAATGAACTCAGTACCAAAGAATTTAAAATATTTGTTTAAGGTTAGTGAAATGGTGATTTTGTGAAGACCTTAGTCTAATTTTTCAGACTATTAATCTCTGTTTAGCATTACTGCAGTCTAATTTAGTAGTGCTGGAACTGACTCCAATGCCATTTCTGCTCAAATCCATTGCTTCTTGCATTTTTTCCACCTGGTTCATGGTCTCTCCATCCTCTCTTACTGCTATCCCGTGGGATTAAGAACTTGATGAAAGGTGCTGGAGAGTGGCAATGGTGGATGTAGACTGAATCTGTACTGTTTAAAAGCCATCTGTTTTAGATGAAATACAGCTAAAGCAAAGAAGTGGAGGTACAAGTGGGCAGGAAAAGAAATCCAACATAATATTCTACAATAGTCATAGCATCCTAGAAAACCCAAAAATATGCAAAAGAAAAAATGATCAAAATCCTTATACATGTTAATCTAAGATGGAGACAGTAGTATTCAATCAGGATCTACGAATGTGAATGCTTGAAGTTCCTTGCAAAATTCTGTGCATATTAAGTACTTTTCTAGGGAGACGAACTTTAGCATTCATGAGATTCTCAAAGGGACCTTAATCTCTCAAATTGGTAGATCCTGTGTCCTACATTTCTCTGTGTAATCTTGAGTGAGGTACAAAGTTCATCTAGTACGTAACCCCTTTGAATGATTGCATTTAAGATCAATTTAACATCTATAACCAATCTCTCAAAAAAGGATGATATTCCATTTTTGTTTATAATATATTCAGTACGGTATTAAGTTTGATAAGAGTGATAAAAATTGATATCTGAGGCGTTAACATCATAAAATTGCATGGCATAACAGCCTATGAATGGTAAAGTTACAATTAACATTTGGGTATATACACTATTTATATCTGAATGCATAGTCAACACATTTCAAAATGAACATAAGTTAATTATCATTTTATCCCCAAATAAAAATGAAATGTATACAAAACCTTCATTATTTTTCGTATGTGAGGAAACTGAGTGTGAGATAGGTTAAGAAACTTTAAAAGTCACACGAATACAAAGTGACGTGACTGTGGAAAGATACATTGTTTCATCCGTATCACGCAGATTCTACTTCCAGTAACATATAATATTTTTTATCATAAACATTTGTTTAACTTTCTGCTTACATAAAAGTATTTCACTAACTAGGACATTTAAAAAAATAGTAAAAAAAAAAATGATGCAAATCCAGGATCAGTAACCAATGTTGAAATTCTAAAGAAAAAATCATGAAAAACTATGAAAGTTACAATTATATAGTCCTGATAGAAATAACCTCTATGGTCTGAGAAGTAGCTATTTCTATAAATTATTTTGATGATGTCAGAATTATTACAAAATATCTGCTGCTCTCACCTGGCAGTTTTGATTCTTCTTCTTCATTCTATCCACTTACCTATTCATAGTCCTTTCACCTCAGGTTAAATATACTTAATCTAACTTTTGCTTCCTTGTTTTGCAAGTCACTAGTCTGACAAAAGTTTCATCAACCCAGTAAATGTCAAGGAATTGAACAGATTCAAAACCTGTGTAAGGACATTAACATTTTTTGGTGGGGTTGACCTTATAGAGGAAACCCTATATATTACATATTCTTCAAAAACTAAGCAGCTGTGGCCAGCCTGGTGAGCTTACTAGAGTGTAAGCTGCCTGGCGGATCTCAGTCCGGAGACCTCGGTGTGGGCGGGCGCAGCGGGTCAGCAGCCGGGCCTCCTCCCTCCTCCCTCCTCGGCGCAGCGCCACCCTCCGGGGGCGGCCCCCTACCTGCAGAAATCGCAGGCCTTCACCCCCCAGCTAACTTCCTCTGCCTGCTTTCTACAAGGCCCTCTGCCACCTTCTTAATAAATTCCTGACCAAATCCAAATGCTTTGTGTCACCCTAAAAATTCTTCCGTTCTCCCTTGTACTTAAAAGCTGTTGTAGATTTTCCCTGGATTTCATTTCTTTCACAACAATACCTATCATGAACCACTTCCGTCAAGAGAAAACACAAAGACTTTTACTTCCACTAAATGAAAATTAAGATTTAATTTAAATTAAATGAAGGGGGAGATATCTTGATTTACTTTGAAGGAAGAGAGAGCTTGTTAAGGGATGCTACATCACGAAGACTTCAGTGTACCTCTAGTCCAGGGCCTTAAGACTCCAGGAATTATGAATCGGACCCAGTTCAACAGAGTCAACCTAAAGGAGAAGAGAATTCTTAAGTTGGCTGGCCTTATCCTAACCTAAAGAAGTAGCAAATAATTTTATTTTCCCATGTTTCGGCCTGTCATTCATAGCACACAGGATGATTATTTCTCCTTCAAGAGCCCAAGGGTACCTCCTGAAAGAGGCCAGTGTGAGTTGAGGATGGGGTGGGTTTATATCCATTCATGATGTTTTTGAGAGAAAAGTTTTAAAATCTCCCATCAGCAAAAGCCATTACTTTCTTTTCAAATTATGACATGTGTTACACATATGTACTGTGAGGGTTACAGCATGTGATTTACTTGTACAGGAAAGAATCTTCTGAAAGAAAACCAAATAATGCATGTTTCCTTCAGATTAGGATCTGACGCTGCTGCCCATTTATAAACCTGGGGATCATTACTACTGTATAAGCAGGAATGAATCATCACTCCAGCTATGGCGTGAGCTGAGGTTTGAGATGCCTTTAAAAAAATCCACGAACACAAATAGATTAGCTCCCTCTAGAGCTTCTTTAGTTCAGATTTCAGATGAAGTTGTTTTAAAGGTTGGGAAAGTATTAAGAGCTGGTATCTTTTCACCTTTTACTATGTGGATTATGCTTGTGCTCAGTGCGTCTACTTAAGTGTAGTCTTTATGTGGTTTGATAGACTATATTTAACCAAACCTCTCCTGTCACTTTACATTTATGTCTGCATATTCCCCATTATATCACCCTGCCCTTTGCTATGTTGCTCACCAGGTTACAACTGTGCCCAGGTAACAAATCAGCCAACACTGTGTGTGTCAGACTCATTTCTGCTAATGTCAACACTACTACATTTTTTTTAAGACAGGGTTTCACTATGCAGTTCAGGCTCATCTTGAACTTACTTTGTAAGCCAGACTGGCCTCCAACTTGCAGTGATAATCTTGCCTTGGCTTCCTGACTGCTGGGATTATAGGCCTGTGCCACCATGTCCAGCTAGGACTACTACTTCTTATTCCTCCTTCTGAGCAAATTTATCCCAAAAGGATGCTACTCACAGGCCAAATATCATCTTTGCTGTAAAATTAAAACTTTGGTTCTGTCACTCAAGATGCTCATGCTTCTACTGGCTATATTCAAATGTACACACTTTGGTACTTGAAATGTGAAGACTAAACTGCCCAGCAGGAAATTCAGGCCAGTTAGACACTTAAAACTCGTAGTTCACACTTATAACCTGCAATCACTATCTATCTGTGTAAAAGTAAAAACTATCAAGTAAGCAGTCTTCATAGTTAAGTACAGTGTTGGAAGTCAGATTCCCTGGATCAAATTCCCTGGATCAAATACCTGCTCTGCCGCTTCTGGTAAGGATAATTCCAATAAATTATTTCAGTTTTGCTGTGCCTCAGCTTTAATATGGGAAGGTTCCAGAAGTGATAAATGTACTTCAGTCATAGAGTTATTGTGAGTATTAAATCAACAAAACGTATAATTAGCAGAAGGCCTGGAATATGGTACACAATTGATTCCAAAAAAATACACAATGTGAACTACTTCATACACTCCAACTAGTACATTATCCTCACTCATTTAAAAGAAACTACTAGTTTATCAATGCATTTAATGGTAAATATTATTTTTTAAAGCCCTAGATCTAGAAAGGAAAAATTTATAAAGGACTTCTTTACCTTTGGTTCTGATGTGCAACACTTCTATAACTGTATGGCTGCGGGGTAGATAAAAGCCAATTACCACACCTACTTAAAATCCTATAATCAGAACAGCAGACCAATCATAGCACCACACACTTAAATACAAAGACAGAGTTGCTGAAGCAATCCTGCAGCAGCATCTCTTTCCTCCCACCAGCAAGCCCTTTCACGATGACCAGAGCTGAGAGAAAGCTTGGAGCCACAGGTTAGCAGTGACTGCTCTATTACCACTCTGCTTTCCATGCAGAGTGAGGGCATCTGTTCCAAAAAAAAGATAATCTCTGAGATATAAAGTATGTCCAGAGGAAGGCAGTATAGCATTGTAGTTAAAAGCAAGCAAAGGCTTTAGAATGATTTTTGTTCTTGGTTAATCATTGTAAAACTTCCAAATTGAGAATAACAGTAGGAGTTACCTCCCAGTGTTACTGAAGCATAAAAGAGAAAAGGCAGGCAAAAAATAAATGATTTCAGCTAATAATTATAATTATTTTTACTTAGCTACTCATCTCTGACTGCTAAGACATCTCCTTCCTTTTAGATAAGGTGCCTATGCACTCCTCAGGGTCATAGAATTCATGCTGATACAGTAGCAATTTTGAGGGTCACAGAACTGCTCCATCCATCTCCAACTCTGCACTTCAGTTTTGTAAAGTGCTCTTGGCTTATTCAAAGTCTTTTAAAAAAAATTATTTTGTACAAATAGGGTGGACATACATTGCGGGTTGCTCAGGACAGGCCTGGCTTGTGCCTATGACAGTGGTGTAATTATTTTTTTAAATTTATTTTGGAGAGAATTTATTTTAATTAATTTATTTTAATTAATAAATATATTAATTTACTTATTTTATTTAAAATTTATTTTAAATTTATTTTGGAGAAAACTAAGTGAGAGAAAATAAAATGGGGTCAGTCAAAACAAAAGGATGGACATAGTACATGACTTAAAACCAAAATACAGGGTGATCAACAATTGTTACCATAATGTCTCTTGTTATCTTCCATAGATTTGCCCATATCATCAGGCATAAAAAAACTGACTGTAACAGTACAGAACAAAATCAATAAAAACAAAACATTGGAGACATTATAGGACTTCAAAAGAAGATAATAGTCAAATCACAATGGGTATCATAGTGAATCTTATTTGAAGTGTTGCCTATACCCTCAGACTTGATACTATCAAACAAAACATTAGAATAAAATCAGTCAAAACAAGACAGCGATCAAACAAAACAGATTCAAATAAAATCAGTCAAAACAAGACAGTGAAAGCAATACAGGGCTTCAAATTAAGTTAATAGGAAATAAAAAATGATTACCACAGTATAGCTTGCTGTCTTTGGAATAGCTGTCCATAGCAAACTGGAACAGAATATAATCAAACTAAACAGAGCGATGAAAACAATATGGGTTTCAAATCATGATACAAGATTAACAATGGCCAGGCCACTGCTTTCCCTCTTTAGACAATTCCTCCCCTTTCACTTTCACAGGGTACATTGTACATTTTGTATCCCACTAATTTCTTTAGTTTTTAGATTAGGGAGGCAACCTGCTATTCACCTAAGTGACTCTGAACCTTTTTAACCCTGAGCATGATCTCAAGTAGTATCCATTTACCTACAAGAGCCTCAAGGTTTTGCTTCCTCATAGCTGAGTAGTTCCTCATTGTATAAAAGTGTTATGTCTTTCCAATCAATCTGCAGCTGATGGGTGAGCTACACACACTTTTTTCTGGTTCCCTGTCACATAGAGCATTATTTTCTCATCTTTGACTTTCAGTCCATAAACCCTCTTTCAGGTTATATTTCTTATATAGAGCATTTTTTTTTTTTATCGGTACCGGGGATCAAACTTACTACCACGCACTTGAAGGCAGGCACTTATGCCACTGAGCTAAATTCCCATCCCCATATGGAGCATCTTGATGCACCCTATCTCCTGATCCACTCTGCCTGTGTTTCTTTTTATTAGTGTATCAAGGCCGTCTATGTTAGTGATTATGGCCAACTTTCTCTGCCTCATCTCTGCCATGCTATTTTTCTGCCATTGGTTGTCTACTTTTCCTCTTCATTCCACTGTCTGCCCTGTTCAGTGAGCCCTCTCTGCCGCTGTTCCTGAAACCATGATCTTTTTTCTTTCTCTCTAGAATGTCCTTCAGTATTTTTTGTAGGGTTGGATTGGTGGTCACAAACTCCTCCAGTTCCTCTTTGTCATGGAAGCATCTTGTTTCTCCATTAATTCTGAGAGATAGTTTTGCAGGGTACATCAATTTGGGTTGGAGGTTATTTTCGTTCAGGGCTTGGAATACTTCACTCCAAGCTCTTCTTGATTTGATGGTTTGTGTCAAGAAGTCTGTTGTGACTCTGATGGGTTTTCCTTTATAGGTGATCTGTTTCTTTTCTCTGACAGCTTTTAATATTCTGTTCTTGTGTTGAATTTCTGGAATCTTGATTATTATATGTCTGCGTGTAGCTCTGTTTTGGTTGTAGGTGGCTGGCATTTTGTATGCCTCAAGTATCTGAATATCATTTCCTTTTCCTATGCTTGGGAAGTTTTCTTTAATTATTTCTGTAAATAGCCTTTGTATTTCATTTGTGTTTACTCCTGCTTCTTCACTCACATTGTTTTATTCTTAAGTTATAGATCTTCTTGTCATCTTCTAGCCTTTGTATTGTTACTTCCTGATTCCTTGTTATTTTTAAGAGATCTTTCCTTTCATGATCACAAGTTGCAAACCTATCTTCAAGGTTCGATCATCTATCTTTAGTTTCTTTCAAGCAGTTTTGCCAGCTTTCAATGGAGTTTTTAATTTCCTGGTAATCTCTTTGAATCTGTTGCATGTATTTAAATTTTTTTAATATTCTTCATTGGTTTCCCTCCTTTTTCTATACTCCTCTATTCTTGCATCTGTGTCTTCTTGAAAGGTGCTTAGCATTTCTTTTATTATTTTTCTTATATCTTCCTTTACTTGTATTAATATTTCTGTTTTAAGTTCTTTTATAGTTTCATGAAGTTGTTTCTTTATGTCAGATGCTAATGCTTCAGAAACTGCAGGTGTGCAACTCCCAATCTCTTCTGTGTTTACCTCTCCTGGGCAAGTAATGCTTGGGTTGGAGCCCAGAGACTGCCTTTTGTTTCTTCCTCTTGTCATGTTCCTGGTTTCTTCCAGACAAGTGGGTAGTCGGGTCCCCAGCACTTCCTGTATTGCTTATAATTACTCTGAAGTATGCTGGCTGGGGATTGCTGCTTTCCCCAATCTGCTGGTGACTAACGGAGTATAAGCAGTGATAGAGCAGGTTGGCCCCTCCCTTCTGAGCTGGTTAACCACTGGGAGTCTTCACCAGGTTAGTGTGTGCTGCATGCTCGGGGTTGGTTAGGGATAGCTTTAGGGAAACCTCGGCCTTGGCTATTGGATCATGCACAAGGACAGGATTCAGTCCAAGCAATTCTCACCAATCTGCTCTGTGCTAGGAGTGGATGAATGAAGCCTGCTGCAGCTCTGGTTCTGGGCTTATCCTGCCCGACTGCAAAATGGTGCCCGGCTAATCGCCCACTCCCACGGGAAGACTGAGTCCCCCACACTCACTGTGAGCCAGTGCAGTTCTCTGGTCAGCTGCTTCTTTCTGCAACCATGTCTTCCCGCCGAGGCCTTTGGGCTTGCCAACCCCCAACTTCACTGTAACCATGTGTCTCCGGATTCCAGTGGTGCTTCTTACACAGTGGGACCAGCTCCAGTGAAAGCGTACCTGGCTACTGCCTTCTGTTTAAGTTCTTCTTTTCTTTTCTTTTTATCACTTTAGTTTCTTCCTGGGTTGAGAGGATCCATTTCTTTCCTTCTGGTCTTCTACAGAATGCTATATCCCAGAATTTGGGCTGTTTTTCTCAGAGAAGCTTTTTACTTTGCTGCTTATTGTTCTGCCATCTTCCCAGAATCTCCTACAGTGGTGTAATTATTTATCTGCAAATATAACTATAATTACTTTATTTTAGCTTACTACTGGTTAATGTAATACTTAAAATCTCATATTGGACAAGATTCTCTAAATTTATACATTAATTTGGAACAACTTTCATCGTAGTCACTAGTGGTCCACAGGAATATGTAGATATGTGTTGTTGTTTTCACGGCCTTCGTTTTCCAAATCCAATAAGATCACACTTCATTCTTTACACAGAAAAAGCATCAATGATTTTATATGGAGTGGAGCCCCAAAAATGTTTTCCCAACAGAACTGTCAAGGCATGCCTTCCTCTTCATCTCAGCACAAACACCTCAATCCCCGTAAATTATTTCAGTTTCTATGTCTTTCTACTATATCTTTGAGTTGTGTACTCAGAATGTCTTCTGCCAAGCAACAGTCCCCTCTTCTCCATTTCAGAAGCCCAGTTGTTTCAGGTTTCTTGTTTCCAGAGCAGCTATCCACACCTGTGGTCCACATTTTGCTAGTCCAAGAAGATTAGGCAAGTGCTCCAAAGTATCCTCCCTTTTATTTTCTTTCTTCCTTTGTTCCCTTCACTGGGGTAATTATTAATAGTGTTCTCTTTCATTGTGAAAACTGCTCTGCTTTTCACAGTAAACAATAACACAAAAGTTAAGTGTTATTCTAAAACTGGTAAATTTTGTAAAGTTTCCTTGTGCTCAAAGCTTAGCAATTTAAGCAAATACCCCAAACCATTATAGTTATCACTGTAAAAGTAAGCATGCACAGAAATATTCAAGAACTAGTTTAAAAGGTTCCTAAATCCAAAACTCCAAAAGGCTGAGTGCTTCTCAGAGCCCCACACAGATGGACATGCAGTCTCACACCCTGCTTAGGTAAACAAGGCCAGCTGGATCTCCACCGCTGCAACAGGGTAAGACAACATCCCAGTTTCCTGTGCTTTGAAGCCCTAGCTTCAATTCTTACAACCTTTGTCTAATTTCAGGAAGGAAAAGGCTCTCCACAGGCAGGACACCAAGGGAGAGGGTATGTAAACTGAAACTTCTTGGGTCACATGTATTTATGAAGATAAGTCTCCAGCCGCCAGTTACGGAATGGCAAGTTATGATTTATTATTGCAAGCAGCCAGAAGAGAGCAGTAATAACTTCCTTTTCCTTTCCTGCCTAGAACATGTTGCCACGTGTAGGCTTCCTCAATAACAAAAAAGCATGTGTAAGGCAGGTTTAAAGGAAAAGAAAAGAAAAAGCAAACATAAAGTGACTGACAGAGTCGGGCGTTAGGAGAGAAGACCAACTGTTCATGTGATGTGGAGGGCAAAGGCGATGGCTGAAACAAACTCCACCAATCATAAAGCCCAGCATTTACTGTGTCTGAGACAAGCTAAATGTAACAAAAAATAAAAGGTGTCAAACATCAAGCAAATGGTATAAGTGATTATCAAGGTGATTTTTTGATTTAAAGGTTTTATTATGCAATTAAAATGATCACAGTATGCAAGGTATTATAAAACAATTCATTGTAATTTAAGAACTGCAATGAATACATGAAAAGGAGATACTATAAAAATATAAGTGAAGACTAAACATGTTCAACTCAAAGTCCTAAGGAATTCTTAGCAATCATGACATTAAAATAGTGACATAAATAATCTTACATGAAAAATGAATAAATGTATTAGAATCTTATAAATGTGCTATACATCAAGATATATTTCTGGCATAAATAAGTAGCAAGCATGTCCCCAATACTCATTTAAAAAATCAATTTTGAGTTCTTATTAACTAGTATATTCTAGAAAGCCAGATATATAATTTGGTTCATCTTAGGTATGGAAGGACTCAAGAATCATCAATCATCTAATGGTTTGAAACTTGTACCAAAAGATTTAATTAGGCATAGGAGGGGTCAAGTATGTACATGGTACTGTGGAAGAATTAATACCTTTAAATTTTAGAGCATATCGTTTCCTTCACTGTGAGAATAAGGAAGGTAAAGGCAGATTTCTTGCTGCTAAGACATATAGTTGATAATACAATATATGGAGAATGTTATTTAATTTATTTCTTTTACAAATCTTTACACTGAATTTTTCTTTCTTTTTTTCTTTTTTTGTTTCAGGAATCAAACTCAGGACCTTGCATTTGCCAGGCAAGCACTGTGCCACTGAGCTATATCCCTGACCTTTTACATTGCATTTCTGCAATGATGTTGGTGAATCTGAACTGTTACTAAAGTTTATAAAACTACCATAAACATAGTACTTAATGAAAAATATCAGGTTCTAATTATGTGTACTTTTTTCAATGTATTTTAAGGACGCAAACTCTTCTCTGGTATAAACACAAGATGTACTATTCTAATCGATCAATTGCTCTAGGTCATAGATTATAAAATTCAGGAAGACATGATTCCTGAGCTTTAGGAAGAAGATACAATTTAGGAAGGAAAACGGGTTTAGCTACAATAGCCCTTCACATTCTGAGTATTAATATATAGGTTACTATCTTAGTTAGAACAGTACCTTTCCAAGTATAGTAGGAACGGGGAGGTTATGTTCCTGCTTTAGAGATGAGGAGACTGAGGCAGAGAAGGTAACTTTCCCATGTTTACAAAGCTGGTCAGGGAAACAGTCCCAACTTTACTGGATAGCTTTTTTGCATGTAACAGCCTACATTTTCTCTTCTGAAGTACAACACTGGAGATGATCTGTTTACTTTTCTTTCTTGCTGAATTGCAGGTTGAATGAGGGCAGGGCCATATTTACCAACACTATAATCCTATTCTCTTCACAGCAATTGGCACCTAAATAGTGCTCAAAAACTATCTGAGGGATGGAAGTGCTACTTACGGAAATGGACTAGGTCAAGGAAGGAAAGCACTAGGAACCTATAGCAATGTCTGGCTTGGTATGTTTAGAAACAGTTATATTACAGGTTGAGTTTCTCAGGAATCAGGATACATTTAGCATGCAGACTGTTTATAGAGCAGCGTCATTAAGAGCCAAAGATGAGGAAGGGAGGGACAGGTGGGGAGAGAAGTCAAGGCTGGATGTAGGCACAATAAAACCCTGGTACAACTCCAGGGAAGACACAGAGCTACAATGGTCCTTTAGAATAGTCCCAGTTAGACCCTGATGCTTGGCCCCTCATTCCCCACATGGTTCTTCTGTCTTTGAAGCTGGCCCTCAGAATGGCTGAGGCAACACGGGCTGGGCCTGACAAGGGCTCGGGTAGCAAGCCCGGTATTGATGGTGCAATCGAGTAGGGCATCCCAGTGTCCAACACAGGCCGTAGCTGAAGTTACAGTATTTGCATACGTCAATTCAAATCTAAACTACCCATCCCATATCTAAGCCATGGGTTATTATCTCACTTGTGGACTCAAGACCACATTATGATTATTGTCTCACAAGTACCTAACTGACCAAGTTGGTTTCTCTTAGGTCTCTCATATGCTGATACCATGTTATTCCACTAAAGTTCTTCATTATTCTCCAACTAAAAACAATGTAAAGACAAATACAAAGCTAAAAGAATAAGAACCACTGACCACATACAAACAAAATAACCCCCCAAAACTAAAATCATAAACCTGAAAAATTATTAAATTCTTCAAGGGATGATTTGAGTTTTTGACTTAAAGATGAGATGTTGCCAGAAACAGAAAGGTATAGTAGTAGAAAACAACCCAAACTTCCAAACGAGTATGCAATTATCACTACTAGCATCTGCCATAATAAACTCAGATTGACAGTTTTGAGTCATCAGGTTTCACTGTGAACGAGCTAGTTAACTTTCCAATTCTCAGCCTTTATTGCCTATAGTGCAAAGAATATAAAGATTGTGCTATATAAATTAGGGGACTATAAACATTTGAGACTTTGATTCTTCTCCGGATGACATTTGCTCTATTCCTAAGTTTTTGCCTCTAGAAATTCAGGATCAAATCTACTTGACTGCATTTCTTCCATATAGGCTCAAATTGAAGCAGCTGACATAGCAGGAAGGGGGAGATCTCTTGACCAACTCAATTGAAATCGTCTACATGTTCTTAAAAAAGGATGCGCTAATCATTTTTCAGTTATTGTAGTTGCCAGACACTGGAACAGGCTGACACTCATTTTTAAGTGGGAACATGACATCATTTTAATAAGCATAAATTACTGGATTCTTACATTGTTTGAAAATATTTGAACAAGGATCTCCAGATGGCTCTTCTACCTAGGAACTTATGCTAAGTACCTGGAACTTCTGTTCCTGCTGAAAAATTCAAGTGAATACTGTGGCTGGAAGAAATTTCAATTCAATCGACTACTTACTACTACTTATTTAGACACTAGTTTGACCAAAAATGCAGCATAAAAACACAGGGATTTTAAAATACAATTCTTATTATGTATTGAAGACTTTCTTTTTTCAACTTTTGTTAAGTATAAATGAAAATAATCTATATATTTATGACCTACAATATTTTTTGCTTTTTATTGGTAAATAGTAGTAGTACAGAACAATGCCATTCATGATGGAATGTACATGTGTAAAATATATTTTAATTATTTTCATGCGTGTTACTGCCCTTTCCTTTTCCAATTCCCTACCCCATCATGAGAAGACTACTGTCCAGTTTCCTGGAGTAGACTTTTTCTTACAAAGGCATACCTCTTATTTCTGAAACCATCACTCAAATCTGAAGAAGGAAATAGTTTGAAGTATGTTTATTTGAGATATGATTTTCAGGGACTCTATTTAGTGTACATTAATGTGTTGGGTGGCACAAAAGATGGGCCTGGATGGAAGGTAGTTATTTACTGCTATGAATATGGCTGCATTGCAAGTCAGACAGAAAACATGCACTATACTACACGTCGCGAAAGAGCACTTCAGAGTTCATGTACTAGTGAACCTTAAGCAACAGTCACTAAACACTAAGTGTCCTCTATCAATATCTACACTAATGGAAAACACTGGATTAGCACTTTATATCACCAACAAGAAGAGAAGAATACTGAAACCTATCATTTAGACATCTAAGGACAGCTCAGACACAGGCGTGCACTGAGGGAGGGTGACATGCAAGTAAAGGAGAATTATTCTCTAGGTTGTTTTTTAAATTCTATTTTCTTTCACGTGTCTGTTCCTTAGTACTTTTATAGAAGACATTTCACCAGTTGAGTCAACAGCTTAAGAGTTCATTTCACTGTAATTAAATCTTGCCTCAGTTTCATGAGGCAGCAAAATTCATATAGCAAGAACCGAAAATAAATATAGCACTTAGGTAGCACCATAAAGGATGTTTAATAAGCATCAGCATTTATTAGGGTAGGAGGCAGGATTTTTGTTACATCACACATTTTGTTAAGTAGCCAATTTAGCCAATATGAAATCCTATAAAATGGCAAAGATGTTAAAAAAGAGCCAGTAGTACTTCACTAATTTAGAAAGTCAATTAAATGTCACTATTTCGTATCAGGTTAATTACTTCATTTACATTTTCAGAATTTTAAAGCAGTGCATGAAAGGTGACAGATTGACAGTACTGCAGGCTGAAATTCTTACATTATTTTACTGAGTGTTAATAATATAAAAGGCAAGATACAAAACAGAATTATACGTATGCTTTATCTAATGAGGTTAGAAATGAAATAGACATGGTGCAGAAATGAGTGAATAAGAGAGGTATTTTCAGAAAATTTTATTTAAGGCATACAGTACAAGGAAAGTAGTAAACCACTAGATAGTTTCTGTATCGTTCTTCTAGGCACGTATGCATGAAAGAATGGTGGTTAAGTGTCGATAAAACATCATTGTGTATGAAGAAAGGAAGAGTGAATGACATTGGAGAGGAGTCAAAAGAAGAATTCTAGATTGAGAAAGAATTCAAGTGACTTCTGGAGGGGACAATTTATCATGATCAGGGCTTTAGTAAAAGAAAAATGAATGGGCATGGGCATGGTGGTATATGCCTGTAATCCCAGCACTCTGGGAGGGTGAGGCAAGAGGACTCCAAGTTGAAGCCTAGCTTGGGCAAGTTAGTAACTTGGCAAAGCCGTATCTCAAAATAAAAAATAATAAAAGGGGGGAGGAATATAGCTCAGTGTGAAGGTTCTGGGTTCCATTCTCAGCAGCACACACACAAATACACACTCACACAGAGGTGAAGAAAAAGATACTACAAAAGAAGAATAAGCACAGGTACGCAGAACAAATGTTGTGTCTCCATAGTTCTGATTTGGTATGCACTTTCATAAGAACTCAGCCTGCCACTCCTTATTGTAGGTGTCATGATGAAATGTACCGTACTACTTTCTGTCACTAAGTTGTCAGGCAAAGCAAGTCTTCCCTAAGTCTGTCTCTTCCCACACAAGCATCAGCACTCACTATGATCTATTAGACCCTTTCCTCCTTAAACAAAAAGGACAACAAACTTATTGCTGAATTTTCCAGTAATTGAATTAAATTTTCTAGACAGTAATTTCATGTTGATGCCAATTTTTATTCAGTCTGTGGGAGTAGGTGGATGAGATCCTACTGCCTTGACATTTACATTCTAATAGTTGTGAATGCAATGTGACTGTATCTCCTAAGCTTGCTCCTATGAAAATGAAATCGTAAGTCACATCATGGCTTCCTGAAACCAACTGAAGTATTAAGAGGAACATGGTTACACCTGTAACAACACATAAGCAAAAAGAATGAAAGGTGTTCAAGGACATGTGAAATCATCCAGCCCAATTATTTTTTATACGGATGAACAAACAGGTGAAGTGACGTAGGTGTCACTTGTCGCATGACATGGGATAAACCAGGACCCAACTCCAAGTTCCACAGCAGTGATGCCTCCCTTTTAGTCTGTATTGCACTGCACCATCTGAAAGCTCATGTGCCAGTCACTCTTCAATGACGTCTCAGTGCTTGGCTTCCCTGTTATACTACAGACCCGAAAGTGATTTACTTTTATGCAAGTTGTGGGCTGACAGGCCACCAAGGTGGTTTGTACACACAAACTGCTTTAATTCTGTGGACTGAGTGGCTGCTGTTTTGTTCTTTTTCTGATCAATTTGGCAGGTCAAGTCAGTCAAACTGGTTCCTTCATGTAGACACTCCCTTGCTATGGAAATGAACGTGGAAACATTCATCTTTGTCAGAAATTATGTCAAATTATTCAAATTTATTGGTGAATTACAGCAAACATCCCAGCTGATGAACATCTCAGTCATATGGTTTTTAGGGAACACTTATGGTTTAGAAAAGATAACATTACAATGAGCTTTTCCATTCTGAAGCAAAGATGTTTGGATAGAGGATGGGGTCTGTTATTCAAGATAATAATTTATTCTAATCATAATACATTCCCAAGATGTCCAGAACTGTAAGTATTAAAATGTATCCCTTTATATTGCGTTACCATTGCTTCACCTTTTCTGCCAGTTTCCATCTTTTCCGTAGACACACTGCAGGCTTCACATTAACACTATTTCTCTGGCTTGAGGTAATAAACGATTAGCTACAGCACAGTGGTGTGATGTTCATGTTATTCTTTGCTGTACTACACTCAGCCAATGTCTCAAAAATTAATGCAAGTATATCAGGATCTGAAATTAACTTTTTATAGCCAAAAGCGACATCCTGCTAGGAGGAGAAAAACCTATTATAAATGGACTGGCATCTGATTGCTTGTAGATGGTTAGCACCAGGAAAATAACATTTCAAATTATAAAATGTTGAATATAACAAAAGCTGCCCCATATTGATTAATCAGTGCTTCGTGTATGAACTGATAAGGTCTAACTAGGTGGTAACTATTTTTAGCAAGTGACAGATCTATTACTAAAGATCAGAGATGAACTTGAATTGGCTAATGTTCTTATGATGTTATACAGAAATAACTGGAAAAAGAAAAACACCTGTAATAAAGATAACAGCTCAAACTCCTTCCTGAATTGTTAATATTAAGCTTGAAAATATTTTTCCTACAAATTATATGAAACTAGTCACTGGAACTATATTTTCAAATGTTATTTAATGAACTATTAAAATTACTTGGGAAAATTAGATAAGAAAAACATCAAGCTAAAATAATGTACATACTCATTTTGCTTTCAAAGAACTTAGTATAATTTCTCATTAAAGTACTTACTCATTTAGTGGATAATTTGGTGTGCTGCAAAGCAAAGGACTTTTACAGATTTTATTTAAAATTGCCCACATTTATGCTCAGCTGTTTCATTGGCATTCAGACCAGGCTTGACTATACTGGAATCACTTCTACATTTCTTTGGTCAGAATATAAACTATATGCCAAGAAAACTTTAAAATCTACAAGAATACTTTATTCTAATCACTCATGTTAAACATTAGTAGTATTAGTGCTGTGACTTAACTGCACATTTTCATATAGATAAGATACAACTAAAAGAGAATATGACATTTTACCAGTCCTATAATGAATCTGATTAATTAAGACAGCAGGGTAAATTATTTTCTATGCTCTAAAGCCTACTGATATCTTTCCACATAAAAGGAGGTAGAGTGGAAGACAGAGGTAGCAGAAAGAGGCTGACTTCACAGACATGCATTAAGTATACTAAGTGCAATACAACAATGTCATTTATGTCCTTAAGAGATTACAGGTGGTGCCTTAGTTTGAACTGTGAGCAACTGAGTTTAGAAGAGATTAAGATGCTAACAGAATAAATCTTTATGTTTTAAGCAGATTTCAAACTATATCAATTGAAAATGCTCAGTTGCCACTTTATTTTCATCTAGTAGCCACAGCTCTGATCTATAAATGCTTACAAACAGTGGCACATCCATCTTTCTTTACTCATTTTTAATTAGCTGAAATAGATGATTAAGTAATTTTAAAAGGTTACAAGTCACTTTTGAACAAAGTAAATGTTAAAAATTAGAAGTAAAATCATTGAAAGAAATTTATCTAAGCAAAAGGTCCACATTTCTCTTGACCTTTATCCAAATGAATCACACTAACTCTTGAGCATTTTCTCTCCCTTAATTTCTAAAGCTGTTCATCACACTTGCCGGCTAGAAGCACAGCTGGCAAGGGATCTAAACCTCATCACTGGGCAAACTCGCCCTTCTGGTTTTGCCAAGAATGACATTTCCAATGGGAAAAAAGTTACTGGATGGGGCACTGGGTACTGTATTTGTGAGCCCATAGCTCCAGCACCTTTGTTAGCATTATGTATTAGCATTAGAAATGAAATCAAAATAACAAAGAATCAAACAGCCTAGTGTTCTCTACATTCAATTGTTAATTAAAGAGCAAAGAAATCAGGTGAGTATTTTTACTCATTTCCTGAAGAAAGATGCAACTGAGGATAAGCAGTGCCCCCTAGTGTCAATAACCACAGACAATAAAAACTAGCGGAAAGTTGCTAATGTTAAGTGAACTAAATTATTAAAACCAGATATATGATAAATTATAAATTCATTATTATTCAAATTTTTCTATTTTGCATGTATATAAAGGCACACCGAATAATTATTTCATAAAGATTTAGTCAGGGAGGTTTGTGTGAGGGTGTGACTATGTGTGAGTATGCATGTGTACACACAGACACGCACACACACAGTACACAGACTGACATGGCCAAGATGTCTTTAATGTCCCAGGCAGCTCAGAAAAAAAATTCCACCCAGCACAGCAGGCCATGCATGAAGCGGGTGTCAGCAAGCCCCGCAGAATCACTCACTGTGAAGACCTCTAATAGGAACTGCTGAATACACAATACAGGCAGCAGGGCCTGAATGGCTAAAGTGGAATGGCCTGAACCGAGTCCGAAGGTTTCAAACCCCTCAAAAATTGAAATTAAATTTGTGGAGACCATTTATGCATTCATCTCTTTTTTTTGTTGGCATTAGAAGATTAGCATTGTTAGCCTGTATGAGACTGATTTTGAAAATGCTGTAACTTTTATTGTGCATATTCTCGATGTTATATCCTGAGTATTAAATACAAATAAATGAAATAAACATTTCTCTTCCAAAGAAAATGTGATAGAAAATTCGTATCTTAAAAATATTACATATGGTTTATGGAATTCAGGTTAGGTGGATTTTTTTCTGATCGGTCCACTATATGAGAAAACAACAGTTATACTATAAAGACCAATGATGTATCTATATAGCTACTTGTGTGATAAAAGGTAAAGTCAGTTTCTCTTTCTCTTAAACACTAACTTAAATATTACTGACAATAATTTTTGTCATAGAAAGTATAAAAGGAGGATAAAAGGAAAAAAGTAAAAAAAATTACCTATACAAACAAAAAATGATAGATGAGAGAAACAAAAGTCAAGAGGACTGGCTATATATATGTCTCAAAGAAACCACTAATGAAAATGAGGATAAATTTGGTTTTTTATTTACACAAAAAGTACAAGGCAAAAGAAAGGATCTAGGCTATTTAAAACATGCATTTATATAGGGACCCATTTCTGAATTACTTTTCCACATAGAATAGTGCATGCACAATTAGTTTTGCTTTTCAAAAAGTAAGAAACGTAATTGTGCCTTTATGAAAAGATTACTATGTGCATTTAAGTTGCTTTATCTTTAAAATGAGACAGAGGGAAATTTAACAGTTTAGTAGGCATAAAGAAACCACCTAATATGATATGGAAGATTACACAGGTAGGCATTTAGGCCCTTTATAATAAATTCTGGTAACAACAGAAGCCAAAATCTCAAACTTCAAATTTAGAAAAATGTTTAAAATGTATAATACTGAGTTCCTATTTTTAAAGCAGTCTAAATTTAGTAACACTATTAAAATCTTAGGTAATGGAAGAACAACAACAAATACCTTCTTACAACAGTATGCAGATAATGTTTACAAGGAAATAAAACATAAAATGAACATATTTACATTCTCCTTAATTGTGTCAAAATGTATTTTGTTGCATTAAAAATAGTAAAAAAATTATGAGACTTCTAATGAAAATCTCCACAAGATTTTCATCAGTAATAATACATACTTGCTTAGTGATAGATGATAGTGAAATGTCAAATTTGTCTAATTATGAGGGATGTGGTCTTATTTTTTCCCTTGGTAGAAAACTTGTTCAATGTGCTATTGTAGTTGGGACTACACATCAAATAATTTCCTGCTACCCTTCCACAGACTGAAACATTATACACTTAAAGGTGTTACATTCTTTATCTCTCTATGAATTTTTGTTTTCATGGACACTGATATTTTTATCTGAAATTCAACTTAACACAACTCAGGATTTGCATACTGAAGATTCCCAAATCACTCACAAGAAAGGAGTACGTCTGAAACACTCAGGTGGAATATAATTATGAAAAGCATCCATTTTTAGAGGCAAAAATTAAGATTTTTTTTTAGGAGTAACCCAGGACATTTCTGTATGTGTTAATATTGGGGGGGGTGTATGAGTAAATATCTATGGCAAAGCTTTTCTTGTAGAAAAAAGAAAAGTAAGCAGGCCTTTGCCTGTTGCATTAAAAAGATCCTGGGGTAGGAGCATGAAGACTGCGAAGCCAGGTTCATGCACAGCTGGCTAGAAGCAGTGATTCGCAGCTCTTATCATTCCTCGCAGGTCAAAGGAAATGGAAAAGGTCTGTAGCCCACACATTCTGCTATCAACACTGACACACCCGTGATTACATCTGACAGCCTTCCAGGTCACCTCAGATAAAAGAGTTTGGAAATATCGGTACACAGACACTGAAGAGAGGGAGCTTTCTCAAAATAGGGTCCTAAGAATTACACAAAAGTGTTCAAATACAATTTTTTTTGCATATGTGTTCTGAACAGCTACAAATAAGAGGATTTTTCTAAAATGCTTACAAGTAGAAAAGTGTATATAAAATTCATAACCTCAAAAGAAGGTACTTCCTTAACATACATATATTCATCTGAATATTTAACAATGTATGTCATATCTCTAAAGATTATTCAGTATAAGTTTCCATACATTTATAAAATCACCCCCATATAGCAATTGACTGAGCATAATGAATTTTTAAATAACTACTTTTATACCAAAAACATTTTCTTTGCGATAATAACTGTATTTTCAGAAATTATTTCATATTATTAAAAGTTGAAAAGAATAAGACATAAAGCAAATATTAATCTTCTGATGTTATTCTTTAGGCACACATTTTAAACATCATTTAGAGCTGTTCATTTTTATCAGCTTTTAATATTTCCCTATTAATCAATATGTACTATTCACTTGTCTTGGGGAAGGAGGTGAAGAAGAATAAGGACTTTATCTGCTTATTTTTCAGGAAATATTTTGACATAAAATAAAGTATACAGTTCTAACTGAGCAAGTTTTGATTATTTTAAAGATTTGGAACTTTTGTGTACACTATGAGTTGAAAATAGACATTAAAACTTAAGTTTAAAGCAACCAGAGATCTGTAAAACTACCAGAGTGATGAGAAATTTGCAAACATCCTGCATGTAAGATATCAAATTTTATTTCATTAGTCAGATGAACAAAAATAAAACTTTAGATATTTTATGAAGGGATGTATTTTAACATATAATTAATAACTAATGATTTTTACCATCAAGTTACTAAGGTGTTATTAGACATTCTCAGGTGCAAATGTGCTATACCAGAAACCTGGTAACTTCAATATAAATATATGAGGCTTTGTCAAAGGGAAGTAATAAGAACAAAGTTAAAATAGCTGTATCCTGCATTGTGTGATTTAAAAACTATTACTCCTGCATTTGAAAATCCATCAGCTTGAAAGCTCTTTAGCAATTCCTTGCTTCTTCAACAGACATGGAAAAACTGACGGTTTATACTGGACAAATTTTTACTTGTGACTATTTCACCATCTTCATGCCTCCCAGTACCGCCCAGAAAACCCCTCTGGTTTCCTCAGGAAAGTTCCACTGTAACCAAGCACAACCAATACGCTTCAGACTTAGATTTCCACACCCTGCATGGGGGAGTCTGGAGAAGGTGTGCTATTGGCCTGAGGGCCTGCGTATTAGCTTGAGCAGTAACAGAAAGAGAAGTCAGCGTACTACATTCCGATAATTACACAGAGCTCAAGTTCCCTTCTTTTCCGGCAAATAGTGAATTACTTTTTCAAATTTAAGTCCATACAGCAAGCTGATTTCGTGGCGTAAATTTGGGTGCAGAAAATACAGCAATTTTGGCCAAATCATATAGCAGAAAACTTGCCTAGCTCAAGTACGTCCTTATACCTCTCTGTAATTGTTCCTGGTCACTGACATTTGGGGCTCTCATTGAACCCCTGCAGCAGGCCGTATGCAGTTAATGGTTCTTCCACATAGCTAAGGAAAAGCACTTTGCAGCATCTGAATTAGCTTGTTTGATCATGGGTTGCTGTGAGATATATAGACTCTTCTGAGGAGAAAGATTCCCTTTACTCATGAGATTATTTTATATGTAGCAGACGCTTAAGACATATACTCAGTCATTCAGATATGCAAATTTAACCACCAGAGACAAGTGAATTATGCAAGATGATGTACACTCCACTTAAGCAGGAAAAAATGTACAAATACTATATAATTCCACTGCAGAGAGCTTTACTTGCACCAAGTGGAGATGTCCTGAACAAAAGCTGCAAATTAATTTCTGCAATGCCACAGACTGGATTCAGTTTTATAGAGCTATCTTTAAGTACATGAAGAAGTTTCCCATTTTAATACTTTTACTCTATATGTCATTTTCATGGCATTTCCACAAATTTTCTTCCAAAACCACCAAAATTATATTGCATCATCAGACGGTAATTAAATCAATATATATAACAAAATGATTAATTAAGCTCTAATCACCCACCCACAAATCTGTCTTCAATAAAGGCTCATATTTTTAAATATATGCTATTTGTATTAATAGTACATCTATTTATGGACACTGGCTGGATAGAGCTCACGGGACTGAGGTATGTATTTTCTCAATTCTGTAGCTTATGTAGGACCTTGTAAAAGAGCAAATAGCATTATCTAACAACATGAAGTGATTACTGCCCTTGTCATAAACATTTAATTCACTCTAGGCTTAATTTTTAAAGTATGAATTCTAGTATTTATTAGGTAAATAAAAGAATACAATATCTAACAGCATCAAATTTTATAAAACAGATGATTAAATAGAATTATGGCTTACCACATACTGAGGGAAACCAGTGACAACACTGAGTAAAATAACTGATGCTACATTTTCCCATTTTAATTTAATTTGTATTCTTTAGCAACATTAAGAAAATGACCCCTTTAATGAAAAATAAAACACCATATAAAAATATCCCAATTTGTAGTGTTAGAAATACACTTTCCAAACCATTGAGGAACTGTTGCAGCAAAGTTTAATTACCTACAGTACAATGATCAAATGCAGCCATGATGCATTCTAAATCTTTGCCAAATATAACCTTACAAATTCACATAGGCTCTGAGAAAATAGCAAGCAGATCAAGAGGAGGATATAGCCCTGCATACTGACAGAACCTTACATTTGTCTCTCAAGTCCCTTACTAAATGCATAGTAAATAGGAAGAAGGTAAGGGCATTTTCTGATAATTAGTTATGCAGACAAATACGTTCTTCAGCAGACAATATAAATGCTGACTTAAGGACTAGCCCATACAAGACTGCTAAACTGTAAAACACTGCTCAGTTTTTCACAGATCTGGTCAAAGACTTCATCTTTAAACTTACGTTTCCACTGACAACAATACTTCTGTAAAAGTTATGATATGAATCTATTTTACCCATAATTGATATGCAGATTCTTAATCAACTCTAAATTTGACAAGTTTATGAGTCAAATTAACATTACTAATAATGAATAGTACCAGGAAAGTCATTTTGGACCATTACTTCATAGTGAAACAAGATATATATTTTTTAAACATATAAAGCAATGTGCATTCCACTGAAACTAAGACAAGTGGTAACTACTGCAAACACTAGTAAATTTTAGTTTATGTCTACATTTAGGAGATAATCTTTAAAGAAAATGGTTTCAAGCTGGAACTGAGATACACTGTTTGAAAAACAAAAATAGCGCAAGATAAGTGGTATATATTCTGGCAATTTTCTTTAACATAGCTTTTTCAAATATAATCTAGTCCAAAGTACACTCAAACTGCAGAAACATCCAAATTAGGACGCAGAAAAAGCGATACTTATCCTTGAAAATAAGGGCCTATACTCAGAGGAATAGCTGAATAAAATAGACACTGCAGTAAAGTTTTACCTTCTCCCTAGAATGTTTGAGATGAACTCAGTGTACACTGTCTCCCAAGAAAAGACAAAGTGATCAATGCAAGAACACACCAGGCTGCCTTGGACAGCCCAATCAATTGAAGAAAGAACCTTGCCCACGGCCTTATGCAAATAGAAGCACGTCTTAAAACCTAGGGAGGGAACATGCGCAATAGATCAATCGAATCTGAAAAACCTCACAGCTATATCAGCTTCAGACAGTAAATATATACCAATAAATATCTCATACTTTCTGCAAATTCTTAAAATGGGTTGGTTTTTTAGTAGCTTGTTAAAAACTCTTCCTGGGATATGGAGTGCAGCAAAGAGGAACAAAACATCATGGGAGAAACATTCAGCGTTACTTTTAACACTGTGAATAAAATTCTGATTTCTTAGAATTTCTTGGCATAGCTGAAATCCGCTGACATTTCAGAAGGTTGAGTTTTAAGTATGTTTGTATTCATGAGCAGGAAACAAAACTTTAAAAAGTACCTATCTCAGTTACTTCTTCTTTCTGTTTTTTTTTTTTGGGGGGGGGTACCAGGGATCGAACTCATGACCTCATCCTTGCCAGGCAGGCACTTGTGCTGCTGAGCATAACCCCAGCTCTCAGGTGCTTCTTGAACAAAGAATAAAACACAAATGTTATAGGAGAAACAATTCAAGGTGTAAAGTATCTCAAAATAACAATTCACCCTATTACTAAAGATTATTCTTGATAGTGGTTAACCTATTGACTGATACAGGAAGTTTTTCTTTTAAGGCCTGTATCTGTAAGAAACACTCTAAAATCTGAAAGAAATGAATAAGTTTAAAAGCTAGTTAATATCCAAAGCTCTGCCCTTGTAGGTTAGAAAGCAATTTTTCAGACTACAGAAAAAGCTCTACTATCATATCTTTAAGGAAATAACTTGAATTTAAAACTGTTCCCTAAATATTTTTAATATTTGTTTTTTAAATTATTACAAATTATGCATTTCAAAATGCCTTTCTAAGTGAAAAAGGTCAAGGTAATATTTTAAATAAGAAATGTGCCAGCAATCATAATAAAGATAACTATAAAACAACACCTCTGTAAATACATGTTAGTAATTTACCTTGCCTTCTATGCTGAAATTTTAGACTTGAAAATTTAGTTGCAGATGCATATTTGACTAGGGATACACCAAGTATTTCTAACAACGAGATTCTTCTTGCAGATATATGTTTTAGCTAGAATGAATTTTTCTTAGGTAAAATACTATATAATATGAAAATAAACCTTCTATTATGAAACTCACTATTTGAAGCTGTTTATTTGCCTGTTAAAGGGACACAGACATCTTAAAGCACTGGTTTATTTGGCCAAGGGAAGAAACAACACTATGGAGAATAAACAAAACATACTTTTCATATTTTATATTTCCAGAGCTTTTTACTTTGGTAAGACTTTAAGTTTCAGTTTAATAAGATTTTTCCCCTAAGGCATAACTAAATATATCATACAAATGTTTGATCCTCTTTACTTGACTTAAAGTTTTATAAAAACTTCATTCACTATTTTACATGGAGAAATTATAGAGATTAAACAAATCAAAACAATACAATATTCTTTTACAGCTTTTCAAGTATTACATATCACATAAAGTGCTTATAATAAAGCAGAAAGCCATTAAGTAGCAGGTTAATTATAGGGCCTCAAACATTTTCTTTCTTCCAACTTTAATTTCAAATACAAGAACTTTGAGTAGTCCACTATTTAATGGTGAAATGTAAACTCCAATTTACAGTAAGTAAAATACAAAAGATATGCAACTTTGGCTTCACTTTTTGTTATAATATTTACATCATTATATTTTCTCCAATATGCAGGAAAATAATGATGAAAACAAATTTTAAGGTATTAGCATCCAATATTTGATACAAGTCAACTTTGGGATAGGCACTGCATAATGAAATTCTCATCTTTCTGATATAAATCTGCGCAATGTTCATTTCTTGCTTTTAAAAGCACAGTTTAAACTTAGTAGGTGTCAGATACGATGTTGAGTTTGCCAAAAAAAAAAAAAATGCATGCTTTACAAGCATAAAGGCAGAATTTCTTTAAATGGAGAGTTCCCTCAGTAATTTAAAAAACGGTAACTTAGTACAAATTTACTTATGCAATTTTTAAAAAGCATTAGAAGGAAGTATGTATTACGGGTAAACTCATCGATTCTGAGGCTGGGCTAACTTGGGTTTCAGTCACAGCTCTGACCCTTGTGCAACCTTTCCAAGGCCCTCAGTGGTACAGCAAGGTTTATAATGGCTACCTCAAAGAGCTAAGCTCAGGTTGAACACGTCTCGCTAAGTAACGTTTAATGACCAGGTTTAGTATATCCTAACCTTGTGCTGTCGAGTGGCACTAGAGCACAGTGATTTTTAGCACAGGCTTTGAAATCACAAAGCAAGGGATTAAATTTGACTCCATCATTTATTAGTTGTGTGATAGGTAGGAAACTTAATATTTCTTGTCCATTAGTTTCCTCATATGTAACTGAGGACAACATTAGTTATAGTGTAGGGCTATAATATGGATTACATGGGTTAACACGGTAAAGCATCTATAATAGTGCTTCATAATTAGTGGGTATTAGGTTATATAGCTATTACAAGAGTATCTTACAGATAAGGATAACATGAAGGAAAAAACACTTGATAGAAGAGATTGTTCCAACTGAGACCTGAAGATCACTTCTAGTTAGTTGATATTAGACAACAGTATCCTTTTTCAGCAAGAAATGAGCTACAGAGACGACCCAATTTGGGTGCTTAGCCAAAGAAGCTTATTTGTTTTCCAGATCTTCATAACATGTTTTCAATTGTTATGCTTAAATTAAATTTTCAGAAGAATATATCAAGCCATATTTAAGCCACTAAAAAATACATCAAGCCTTATAAATGATTTAGGAACTGTCTACTACTTTAGAAGTTCCACACATTTTTTCCCCTTCATTAGTTTGGGTAATCAATAGTTGATTAAAATTGAAAGTCTTCCTGAGATGGCACAAATCAGCAAAGGCAGTAAATAGAGAATAAAAAATAAAGTGACGTATAATTCAATAGAGAAATGAAGATTTCAGATACGTGAAAACCCAGAACATTATTTTAAAGTCACTAATAATTAGAAAGGCAAGAACAAACTGGCATGAAATTGGTAGAAAGAAATATAGAGATCAGAGCAACAATGAAATGAAATACAAGCTGAGAACAGAACAAAAAAGGCCAATAAAATGAAAAGTTAGTTTTTGGAGAATAAAACAAAACACCTTAAATTGAAAATCATTTAGGTAGACAAAGAACAAGGAGAGAAGATTCTAATAAATTAAACTAGAGATGAGAAAGGATATATTGTATCTGGATCCATGGAAATATAAGAAGTACTATGAGCATGCTACATACATGATAACATATCAGAAGAAATGGATAACATACAACCCACCAACACTGACTCTAGTAGAAACGGACAATCTAAACAGATCAATATAGCGAGCAACAAAATTAAAACAGAATAAAAGGTTGTCATTAAAGAAAAATCCAAGATCAAATAGTTTTACTACTGAATTCTAAAAAACACTTAAAAGAATAAACACCAATTCTCAGACTATTTCAAAACCTTGAAAAGGGTGAGGGGAATGCTGTCAAATTAATTCTATGGAGCCAACAATTTCTTACACACAAAATCATCTAAGGAAACAAGAGAAAAAGAAAACTATAAACCACTATCACTGATGAACATAAATACAAAATTCTCATCAAAACACTAGTTACCCAAGCCACTCAAACATAGTGAGATTTATCCTAAGGGTAAAAAAGTGGTTCAAATATGCAAATATAATACATAAATGTAATATCATCATAACAGACAAAAACCATATGATCATCTCAATGGACTCAGTAAAACCATTCAATAAAATTCAACATCTCTTCATGATAAAAATTGTCAGGAAATTAGTTATACAAGGAAAATATCTAAACCCAATAAAGGCTACTGATGACTAATACATGGCAACATTATACTTATGGGAAAAAACTGAAAAGATCTCTAAGATATAGACCAACATAAGGATATCCATTTTTACTACTCTTATTCAACATAGTACTGGGAAGTCTTAGTCAAAGAAGATAGATGAAAGAGAAACAAAAAGTACCTAAATAAAATATAAATAAGCAAGTATAATCATCTCTGTTTGCAGATGATATGAATTTACATATCAAAAAACCTTAACAAAAATTCTTAGAACTGATAAGTAAATTCAGTAACTTTGAAGGTTATAATATAAAGATACAAAACTGTATTTTTATGTACCAATAATAGAACTCTGGATGAGAAAGAAATCAAGAAAACAAATAAATTCATAGTAGCTGTAAACAATATAATAAATCACCTAGAATTTAACCAAGGAAGTAAAAGACTTCTACAATGAAAACTATAAAACACTGGTAAAGGAAATAGAAGAGGACTCTCAACCCATATTCCATGTGGAAGAATCAATATGGTTAAAATGCTCATGCTACTCAAAGGGATACACTGATTCAATGCAATCCTTAGGAAAATACTAAGGATATTCTTCACAAAAAAACTAACTGAATTTTATATAAAACCACAGAAAATCCTGAGTAGATAAAGCCACATTGAAAAATATAAAAACAAATCCCAAACAACAATAAAAAACACACTAGGAGACATTGTAATACCCAAATTCAAAACATACTGCAAAGCTGTGGCAATCAAAACATGATGGCATTGGCATAAAACAGACAGACAGACCAGCAGATAATAGCCTAGAGTAAATCAATGTATTCAATGGCCAACTGATTTTCAATGAAAGTGTTAAGAAACAGGTAACAGAGAAAGCATGATCTTTTCATTATCAGAGCTGGGAAAAATGGGTAGTCACATACAGAAGAATAAAACTACATCCCTATCACTTACCGATTACAAAAATCAACTCAAAATTGATTAAAGACTTAAATATAATACCTGACATTATGAAACTACTAGAAGAAAACATAGGAGAAATTCTTCAAGACACTGAAATAAGCAAGGGTTTTCTGGACAAGATCCCAAAGACACGGGATATAAAAGCCAAAACAGATAGATGGATTATATCAAACTAAAAAGCTGTGTATAAAAGGAAACAATCAACAGAGTTAAAAGACTACTTATAGAATGAAAAAAAGTTACACATATCCATCTGACAAGGGTTTAATAGCCAGAATGCATAAGGTATTCAAATAATTATACAGTACAACAAAAATCACAAAATGAATAACTAGATTTAAAACTGGATAATAAACCCACATTAGATATCTATCAAAATAAGACATTACAATTGTCCAAGAGGCATTGAAAATGCATTCAGCATCACTAATCATCACGAAAATACAAATCAAAGCCACAATGAGACATCAGCTCACTACACTAAGAATAGCTATTACCAAACAGACTAAAGATAACAAAATCTGGAGAAGATATGGAGAAAAAGGAATGCTTGGCACACCCAGTCATTATGGAAAACAAAATAATTGTTCATCAACAAACTGAGAAGACAACTATACTATGCCCTAGGATTTTACCATTGTGCATATACCCAAGGACATAAAATCATTATGTAGAGAAAATACATGTATTCCCATGTTTACTGTAGTACTAGTCACAACAGCCAAGATACAGAAACAATAGATCGCTGATAAGAAATTGTAGATATACATAATGGAATATTATTCAGCCACCAAAAACTGAAATTGTGTCATTTGTGCCAGCATGTATGGACAGGAAGATGCTGTGCTAAAGGAAATAAATACATCAGGCACAAAGAGACAAATACTTCATGTCTTCAGTCATATACAGAGACTAAAAACATGATCTGAAACAAAAGAGAGTGGACTTTAGAGATAACTAGAGGCTACAAAGAATGTGTGTGGAGGAGAGAGATAGGTTGGGTAATGGATACCAAAGCACCGATGGATAGGAGGGATTAGCTCTAGTGTTCTGGGGCACAATAGAGTAAATGCAAACTCTACTGCTTTATTGCATATTTCAAAACAACTAGAAGAGAACAAAGGTTCCCCCACACAGAAATGATAAAGGCTTGAGGTAGTGAAAATACTACAGTGATAATGCTGACTTGATCATTACACGTTCTGCTTTAAATTATTATACAATATACCATACATAGGTACAAACATGTCAAAAATTTTAAGTCACTATAGCTTGTATGTTATACTGTTTATTCTTTATAGATAGTTGACACAGAAACTGAATGAAAAATCACACATGTAAAGGAAGAAAAACATAAATGCTTCTCAGGTGAAAAGTGGGGACTCTAACAGTGACCTCACACAAATGTTATGAAGATTGAAAGAGACCTGTACACGAGATGTGGGTGATGGCCGTGAAGATGCTGCTACTGCTGCTTTCTGATATATGAGACAATCAAAAATATCAGTGTGCGTCTTCACAGGTTCATGTCCAGAGACACTGTGAGGAACTGCTGAGAGCTATTCTTGACCAATGTGCTCTAGGAGCTCATGGCTGCTGACAGACCATACGGATGGATTCCGAATCCAAATGACAGCCCTGACAGGCCTCCATGAGAGGAACAAAGGGTGCAAAATAACACAGTAAGGAAGGCACCTGCTCCGAGAGCCTACTGTACAGCCTTCCAGACTGTCCGAGGTCAGTAAGGGTTACAGTTTGTCACATTATACAGAGATCCGATGTATCACTACATAGTTACTATTTAGACAATGTAAAAGTATTTAATATTTGTGTGGATGCCCTAACATTGTGTAATAGAAAGCTAAACTGAAAATTTAAAGTTCAGCCAGTAACACTGGTAGAAACTTTCATTACATTCTTAATGTTGCTGCAAGTAGCAATCTTTTCCTAGGTAATGTGAACAGTAATGCAACAAAGGACATACGCTAGCCACTGATCTACATTGTGTTATTAATTCTCAGGACATCATTTTACAGAGAAAATCAAGGTTTCTTTGTTATCTGCTGACAGGTTATTAGAAACTTTCAGAAAGTTAATGTTTATAATTATTAAATGTCCCTTAATGGTTTGTAAGTGGACAGAAGCAAAGATTGGAAATTTCTGCTGTTGGAGACAGTTAAATGTGTCCTATATTTCTGTCTAGTTCCTCTCTTTTAGAAATGATAAACATCAGCTTTTTCTTATAATCTAAATGTTGGGCCAATGTAGCAAAGAAATTGAGAGGTAAGTTGTAGGAAGTTAGCGAGATTTATAGATATTTAAGCATAAATAAGATATATTAGAAGAAATTTTTAATCATTTGATTCAATTTTAAAATTGAACTAAAATACTAAATAGCAATTTTTATTTGAACATTGCCTTATTTAAAAAAAAAACAAAAATTCAAATAAGCTAAAGAAAACTAACCTCATGAACTTGGTTAAACTGTGCTTGTGTTTTGTATAAGGCAGAAGCTGAGGGCAATGAAACTGGAGTTTAGCAAAAGATCTTTTACAGCTGGAAAGGGGACCAGAGATGGAGGGAGGGCAAGGGTAGAAGAGTAAAAGGAAGTACGGTGTGTTATGTATGTGTCCCAAGTCCCTACAAGGAATGTAATCATAACGTACTGTAAAGATATAAAATTTTTTAAACATAAAAAGTAGCTTCATATCGAAAAAAAATGAAATAGATTTTAAAAAGACAGAAATGAAGAAGAATCTGTTCTGAAAAAGGATATAGAGCTTACAGATCTGGAAAATTCTTCGCTTATCCATTGTGCCAAAAATGAGAGGGTATGGTCTTAAGAGCGCACTAAGGTTGTGCCTGAGGAAACTTCTGAAAGGAGAATACTATGGGTGTGAATATAATCAGCTAACCCAGCAAAAAACTGCCCTTTCAACTGAAGAAGTTGGGATGGAAAACAGACTGACTCAGATTTCTTAGACTCTATCAGGACAAGACTGATGGAAGTAGTCAGCTGTAACACTAAGCTATTTTTCAGGAAAAGGGAAGGATGGCTCTGATATCAGGGGCATCACCTAGGTTTCAACATGGCACATGGCCTCGAATAGAAGCCAAGGGGCAGGAAAAGTGCTTGGCAGAATGCTGGAGGCGGGTCTCCTGCTCAGCAAGAAAAAGGTGTGGGCAGGGTGCCAGCAGAGAGCCGAGGCACAAGCAGCATCCAAAACCCTTACAGGTGACACTGCCACCCCGGTGGGCCTGCCGGCTAAAGGACCACCCATGAAAGATTACGTGTGTGCTTTAAGACTTCATGGGATGAGCCTTACTGAGTTTTGGAACTCCTTGGGAACCCATATCCTTCCTTTTCCCTTGTTTCTCTCCAAACTTTTGAGTGACAATATCGATCCTATGCTTATCTACTATTATATTTTGGAAGCACATAAACTGCTCTGACAGGTTCACAGCTGAAAGAAAATTTTTCCCAATAATATTGCAGTTTGAATTCTCTAATTTGGGTGGTATGTAGATAAGACTCTGAACTTTATAGACCTGGAAGTAATGTTGGACTTTGTTAATCACTGTTTTACTGTTGACAAAAAAAATACCCAATATCGTCAGGGATATAGCTCAGCGGCACAGTGCCTGTCTGGCAAGCATGAGGTTGTTTGATTCTCAGCACCAAAAAATTAAGAAATAACCCAACATCTCAACATAATAGAGAAGTTTGTTTTGGCTCTGATTTTTACAGGATTCAGTCCATGGTTGGTTAGCTGCAAGGCAAACAAGCAGAAACAACATGGCAGAGGGGCTTGGTAAAGGAAAGGTGCTCTCCCCATGGATAGAAAAAGAGAGAAAATAGAAGAAGAAGACTAGAATGCATCCTTCAGTAACCCCCCACCTCCAGCCAGGTACCACCTCCTAACAGTACATGCAGTTATGAACTAAAAAATGGATGAATCCAGAGGGGTGCAGAACCTCCATGATCCAACAGTTTCCAAAACACGTAAGAATTATGGTGATGTCTTAGATTCAATCCATAACATGGGACAAGTCAAGCCATTGAGGCATTGAGATACAATGAATGCATTCTACATGTGGAAGGGTATCCTATGAAGTATATATTTGTCTCTCTCAAAAATTCAGTATCCCACCTCCATGTGATGTGATTGAGAGGAGGGGAAACAATGGAGTCAATAAGATTAAAGATCTCATGATTGGATCAGCATTCTTAAAGAAGAGGAAAAGAACAGAAAGTTCCCACCCCACGTGTCTGCATGGCAGAACCTGGGCTCTCAGTGGAGTCACCTTGATCTCAGACTTCTCAGTCTCCCAGAAAAATGAAAAAAAGTTATGTAATGTTTAAACCACACAAGGCAATGTATATTTATTGTAGTTCTCAAACTAAGTCAGCAGATAAACATTTAAATACGTAAATTATAGAGAATCTGAGACTTTTAACTTACCCAATTTAATGACAAACCATAATTGAAGTTCTATGGGGCCAGGGTTAGCTACTTCCTTTGGTAAAGGATTTCAGTATCTTCACTGAATTTCTGCATTTATTACACAATTTCCATAAAGTTCCCAAAGTGCACACAATATCAGACAAATGGCAAATAAATACATAAAGAAATGTTCACCATCACTGGTCATTCGAGAAATGCAAATTAAAATAGCATTGAGATTTCATCTCACCCCGAAAAGAGTGGCCGCCACCAAGAAATCAACTGATAACAAATGTTGGCGAGGCTGCGGGGGAAAAAGGAACACTGCTCCACTGTTGGTGGGAGTGCAGACTGGTGCAACCACTGTGGAAATCAGCATGGAGATTCCTCAAAAAAACTAGGATTAGAAGTTCCATTCAATCCAGCTATTTCCCTCCTGGGTATTTTCCCAGAAAAACTGAAAAGGTCATAATATATGTGCACCATGTTCATAGCAACACAGTTTGTGATAGCTAACTCTTGGAAACAACCAAAATTCACATCAGTTGCAGAATGGATGAAAAAAATGTGGTATTTTTATATGGTGGAATATTACTCAGCTATAAAAAAGGACGATCTTGAGGCCTTTATAGGTAAATGGAGGCAACTTGAGAATATCTTCATTAGTGAAATAAACAAGACTCACATTAGCAAATATCACATTGTCTCTCTAGTGTAAAAATAATAAAAACTGAAAGAGTAATGGGATCCAAAAACTATAATAGATATTGTAAAAGTGAAAGAGAAGGAAAGCGCTCTAGAGGATATAACGGTATGTATAGTATGTAAGCTAGACAACCATTTAGTAAATTTCTGTTAGATCATTGAACAGAAGGGTTTGTACTGTCAATGTTTAAGTCTAGCCACTTTTTATGCTTTGCTTTTGTAACTTTAACAATTATTTTTAAGATAATATGTAATGCATCAACTAGTGATTTTATGATGTTAATTCTTTTGAATTCTGTATTATTTTACCTTTTTTCTCTTTTCTTCTGTTTTGTTTTTTAAATTTTCTTTTCTTTCTTGAAATTAAAAAAAATTTTAAAAATTTAAAAATTAAAAAAATCCAGAGTGTGCACAATATCAAGGCCACACTGTAACTCCTACACACTCGATACTGACTCTAAATGTCCGTGATCTTTTTTAATCTTAAATGATCAAATGTGTTCTCTTGTTCATCTTCTTTGTTCACATGAATACTAAAGTCCTAAGTTCTTTTTGATCCAGCATGGTATGATTTGAAATCTGGTCCTGAAAAACCTATTTCAACAAACATCTAGGATCAACAACTATTTTTTAAAATAAAACTATTTGTTACTACTCATTATGTGTCTAGTGAGGCTAGGCAGCATCATAGAAGCAGGAAGGATCAGTTATTTATTCTCTACCAATTAACAAAATAATTCTGAGGAAATTTCAAGAAAAAAATACTTGAGTAAGAGACAAGCTGAGAATAATTACTAAGATGGAAAACTAACCATAGCCCTGTTTTTCTAGAGGACAAAGGGAAAAGTAAACTATATTTTTCTGACAAAAACCAGAGTGTATTAGTTCATGAGCAGAAACAATTTTTCCTAATACCGAACTCTAAATAGATACACTAGGGAAGTCAGTATAACCACCTCTTGGCTGTCACCCCATTTCCAGTTACTCTTCCAGTTTGAATGTATTTCTTGAGAGACTGTAACCTTCTCGAGGCTAGGGATCATCTATTTTATATTTTCATAATGTGGCCATGTTCAATTTAACAAATAAATAAATGGCGGTCTTTATCAGCACTTTTCTAAACCATGTTTTGTCATGAAGGCATGTTAAATTCCAACACCAAGAAACAGTTTCAACAGAGTCAAATTTATGTGGTTCAGTTAGTTTTACTGTGATTCTAACTCATTCAATAAAAAGTATTGAAGTGTAGCTCACTGATACAGCACATGGTTAACATCGCTGAGGCCCTGAGTTCAATCACCAGAACAACAACAAGAAGAAGTACTGAAACTTATAGACAAAAAATGTAAGGTGAGAGAGAACTGTTATACACCTCAGGTTAAAAATTTCAAACTATAAAAATTAAGATTACATAGTCCTAGAGGAGTGTACCTTTGTTACCCTGAGCCCTTCGAGAGTTTTAGACATATAATGTGACCATGTAGGCCACAAGAGGAAGCATCTTTCTATCTCCTTCATGGCCACACAAGTCTGATAGTGAGTGTACCAAGGGTAAGCCCTGGATCGGTACATGGCCTCCAGATGGAGAATTCTACTCCGTTCCATTCTGATCTGGGCTACATATTTAGAATTCTCCAAGGTACTCCTGATTTCTATGCCTACTTCACTTGTAGCCCCTTTCTTTCTTAGGAAAGCATTCCGTTTCTGAACTCCTGGGCCAACGGATAAAGCCTTAAACCTTCTCCCCAGGGCTGAATTCTGTCATTTTTTCCTTCCTTTCTACAATGGAGTAAGAAATAAGGCATGATGAGGAATAAGAGCTACTGTGAGAACCAATTACTACCTTCTGTTGACTCAGTTATTACCAACTACCTTGGATTTCTGTTCGATTGGTAGATTATGGATTATACCTCTTGATTCAAGCCTGAGATTACCATTCTCTATTTACTTACCTATGCACTGCTCATCTACTGCTTCTTTTTTTCTTTTCTTTCTTTCTTTTTTTATTTTTTTGAGGCAGGGTCTCACTGTGCAGTTCAGGCTAGCCTTGAGCTTACTTTGTTGCCTGGGCTGGTCTTGAACTTGCAGTGATCCTCCTGCCTCAGCTTCCTGAGTGTTGGGATTATAGCCAAGTGCCACCACCAGTGGCTACCTACTGCTTCTTGCAAAGAAAACCTCTATAACTGACTTAGCTCCTCCTGAACCATTCTGCACTCTGGTAGAGAGACCTCACTTAGATCTGCTTTCCACTCGTGTTCACCTATTCCTTACCTTGACATGGACTCAGTCTGCTTTGAGTCTGATTCTAACTTGCTCCCCTGAGGTACTGTTAGCATAGTACTTGATAAGGTTGGATCTAGGATAGAAAAATTGCTTTGATGACTACTAAATAAACAAATAAATGAAAGAAGGAAAAAGTTTGTCCTCTAAAAATCTTTTTCAACTTGAGATGTCAAACCATATGTCAATGTTGTTGGAAATTTTACTTGTAAGAGCGCTTATAAGTGATACTCACAAATCCATTAACAACAGTAAAAGCAGTCCCTTTATTAGTTAAAATATTTTTCCTACAATTCTTATAAGACTTTAAAGCCTTAATCATATTCTCATGTCTGTAGTAAAGTCCAAAATCTCTCCTTGAAATCTTTCATAAAATCAATGGAAAAAAATTTTAATGATTTAAATTTTAAAAAGCAATATTTCAGTCTCTGAGTTCTCCTTAACATATAGTATGCTAATTTTGCCAAGCTCCTTAGTTTCTTGATAGTTTGTGTCGAACAAAGAGATGGAGAGGCCAATTTCTCAGCTGTACAAATGCAGGGAGGGCATAAAGGATGGAAGTAGTTTACCTGCGTGTACAATGAAAAAGCCTTTTCTGAAGGTAATTCCAGTGATACAGCATGGATCATTTAGTCCACAATATGATCATTATAAAAGATTACTGATGTTTTTTCTCCATTTTAGCAGGCTTCTAAATAATCTGATCTTGGTATGATTGAAGGATGTAAGCACTAAAAGCACATGATGTTCTCAGGAGAACTATCAAATATAGAAAAAATAACTATGCTTAGTGGTGAAATATTGTGTGCTTTTCCCTTAAAATCACAAAGATAAGGATGTCTACTCTAGTCCCTTTTATTCAATCTTTACTGAAGCTTTTAGGAGTCAAGGCAATGAGACTAAAAAATAAAAATTACCAAAATAAATAAAATTCATCCAAATTGAAAAGAAAAAAATAAAAAGTACCTGTACTCGCAAATGATGGTTTTATACATAGCAAATCCTATGGAATTCATAAATAAAACTACTGAACTAATGAATGAAAGGTAACAGGATACAAGACTAATATATAGATTAAACATTTCTCTATATACCACTAATGAATAATCTTAAAGTTAAGGAAACAATTTCACTGACAATACAACAAAAAGAGAAACAATTCAGGAGTAAATTTAACAAGAGAACAGTAAAATTTGTGTATTGAAAACAAAACATGTTGAAAAGAACTAAATAAATGGAAAGATAATCCATGTTCATGGATTGGACAACTTTGTATTATCAAGATAGCAATTGTTCTTCAGATTGAATTACTCCCAGTCAAAATCACTGTTTCTCCTACTTTTTACAAAATCAGTAAATTATTTTTAAATTTCATTTGGAAATGCAAAGGATGCTGAATAGTCAAAGCAAACCTGAAAAAGAACAAAGTTGGCGAACTCGCTATCTCAGGACTCAGTACAAAGCTACCATTAGCAAGTCAATGTGCCACTTACTTGAGAACAAGCATATATAGCAACAGTACAGAATTTATATCAATGGTATAGAGCTCAGAAGCAAACTCTCACATTTATGTTCAATGATTTTGACAAAAGTGCTAAGGCAAACCAAGGGGTAAAGGATAATCTTTTTAATGAATGGTGCTGGGACAACTGAATATACATAATTGGACCCAACCTCACACAATCCACAAAAATTAATTCAAGTAACGAAACCAAATGCTACAGGCAGATTGTGTGTGTGTGTGTGTGCGCGCGCGTGTGCGCTGGGAAATGAACCTTGTATATGTTAGGCAAGTGCTCTACCTCTGAGCTAATTCTTAACCCTAAGACAGAGAGTTTTAAGACTACTCATGTTGTAAAGTCTAGTGCACAAAAACTTGGGGGCATCATCTAAATTTAAATGTTGATGATAGTTGTACGACTCCATGAATATCCTAAAATCATTGATTTGTACACTTTAAAAGATGATTATTATGCCATGTAAATAAATAAAGCTCAATAGATCTGTTATTTATCAATAAATATGGAAATTACATCTTAAATACTGCAAGGTTAAAAACACAGAAACAATTAAAAGTTAATTACTAAGTCGGAGGTGATGTAAGCTCATAGGTGGGGTGAAACAGAACGTCTTCTGGCTTTATTCCATAGGTTGCCAGATAACATTGTGAAGATACAATTTAGTTTAAAAATTCTTCTTTTATTAAAAATACCATACTTAGAAGAATGAGTTACAGGGAAGCAATCCTTTCCGTTAAAGGGAGCGGTGAGAAGGAAGAGTCGACTATCATTAGGACAAAAAGATAACATTGTCTAATGTGAAAGAATGGATCACATAGAAGTCTCAAACCAGTCAACATTTAAATGAAAATTAGAGACAATAATTTTATTGGTAAAAAAAAGATATTGTTAAGGCTTAAACTCTACAATGGTCAACTAACTGTACAGACATTTAAGACTACTCATGTTGTGATAGCTGGTGTTCTCAAATGTGAGGACAATATCAAACTATGTTCAAGTTGTGTATAGATCATTTGGGCAAGTCAAGACAGAGATTAAAAACAACTTTAAAACAAGATGAGTTATGCTGTATCTTGTAGTTTTATAGAAATGAAAAGTTAAAACTGAGTTGCTTCAATTTAAAGTATTTTTCTAAAAGCATTTTCAACCTGCATTATTTTGCTACTAATTATGGCTCAGTTTTTCTTTGGTTTATCATCCCTTATTTTATGCCCCCTCAGTTTTTGATTGCCAGCAGTCCACTGATCACACTTAACAGATATTTACTTTGTTATTTCTAAGAAAAATGTACTGATACTTCAAGATCACAGCCTGTGTCACTAAAGGTAAAAACTAAATACTTCAGATCCACCCCACTTTTACTTCAGTGTAAATTTAAATCGTGTTGTAGGCAATTTAAAAAGACCTACTGAGAGTAAACTGAGGTCTCCTGTCCTCACATAGCTACCTCCAAAAACTAGTGCTCTATCAGCCGCTCAAGGGCAGCTTAGACTGCCTGGAGGCCAGAGAGCCCAGCATGGAACAATGGCAGGAAAATAGAGTTCCCTTCATTCCTTAATTCACATGCAAGTGAGGTGCCAATCAAGTGCTGACAAGCATGGAGAAACCAAAATCAAAAGTGAGTAGAGACGTGCTTTAAAAAGGGGCTGTTTTCACACATTTCTAAGTGATGTTTTTAATGGTGGCTGTGAATATACCACTAATAACATGGAAAAGGGAATAAAAGTAATCAGAAAGACACTAATTTTATATCAGCTGAGAGGATTCAGTAAACCGATGGAATGTTATTTACTAAAATATTTAACGTTTCATAAAAATATGAACCACTATCCTGGCTACTGAATGAAGTCTGAATGTGAACTGAGTGACTGAGCGCTGCAAACAGGGAGGGTAAGGTGAGGGGGAATTAGTAACTGGGCACTGACAAGTAAAGCCAGCTCATTTCCAAGTAAAACAAAATTTCAAGGTTTCTTAGTTTTGCCAAACTTCTGATCTTTACCTGGAAAGGCAATAACAAAGCACTCCAAAATGGCCAACAACAGAAGCAATGAAACTTCATCAAAGTGGATGGAGACGAGATGATGACTTAACTCAAAATCTGCACTGTTTTATAATGATAGTTAATTTAAAAAAAGAAAAAGAGCCTAAGTTCTTAACTACTAATGTAAAGTAAAAGTGAGCTATGCTATTTGTAGATGTTTTTCCCAATGTACTGATAAATGCATTCTAAATATGATTTCTAGTTCTATCATGTAGAAAATAAAACTTTTAAGAAAAAATTAAGGTCTTAATAACTAACTTTACAGATTGGCAATACTTTAAATGTACAGAAAAGAGAGCAAAGTAAAATACAACACTTTCAAAAATGCATTATCAACCTGTAAGATAGCTTTTTCTTTTTGTCTTTCATGACTGCTAGAACAAATAGGGGAACTATCTTATCAACATCCACTTTTACTAGGAAAAGGTTAGAGAATAGAAAGTCTGAATTGTTGGGGTACAGTGAGAGCAAAAGCAGAGAAAAAAATATTTTTACTATCATTTTCTCATTACTATAGTATAACGTACACTATTTTTACGAGGCTAGACTTGGTCAAGTTCTAAGGTTTACTATCATAAAATGAACATTGTTTTAGAAAATAATTCTTTGATAGTAATACATTCTTGGGGAGAAATTCGACACTTTAAGATAGGATATAATCATAAATTTTGTTCTTAGTTTTCAAAAACAATTAGAAAAACATGAAATCTCTATGGAATTTTTATGCTCTAAATTTCAATGTAATTTATCTTCAGATATCTATTAGCAGCACATTTAATTTTAACAGTATCTATACACAGTGATCAGCAGGATGCATCTAATTTTAGATCCTGCCTAGTAGCTTTATTTAAACAGTAAGTACTGTAAGTAATTTTATTTATTGGTGAAACTGTACTTGTAATTCATTTTACATCTAAAATGAATTTTCTTGACATTCATAACTGAAGAAAGTGAACTTGTATAGGTATGGCTTAAGAACAATTCTCATGCATTTAACGTTTAAACATGAAGTTACAAACTAGTATCCTTGTGTGTGTGTGTGTGTGTGTGTGTGAGTGTGTGTGTGTGTGTGTGTGAGAGAGAGAGAGAGAGAGAGAGAGAGAGAGAGAGAGAGATCATAGTTACTTAAACAAGAGTAAATTTTAGGACAATTTAAAAAATGTAAACATGTCTTAAATCCAAAGCATTTAATGCATGATGTATACAATGCACTATTGAGATAAAAACCTACCCCATAATTTAAGTTTTATATATTGCTTACAATTCACGTTCTTGTAAAGCTAATATTAAAGTATGGAATTCATGTAAACAACTTTTGTGTATTACACTATGTTTTAGAATCCTGAGAATAAATATTTGCCAACATTTTAAACACCATGACTTTTCCCTGAAGAGTACCAGTGAATGTGCTCTCTTTGGCAGCACATATGCTAAAACAAAACAAAATAAAACAAAACAAAACAAAACAAAACATACATACATATGTATAAATTTTATATATACACACAGGTCAGTGAGAATTCGAAAGAATATTACTTAAAAGCAAAGCCAAAAGTTTAAAAACACTTCTGTTTGTATTTTCTTTAACAACACTCTCTTTTAGAAAGCCCTGTGAAACTGAGACCTAGTGAATTTAAATAGAAGTTTTCAAGAATCAATGTAAAACTCATCAGTGTACAATGTTTTTTGCTTAGAGGAAACTATGTCTCTAGGTCAGGAACCCCTCTTCCTTCATTTATCACCATCTGTATGCCTCCATTACATACCCTAATCAGTTATTTCACAAAAAGTAGCAAATATACGAAGCTGAGATAATCGCCATTAATGTTTTCAAACCTAAACAAGGTATATGACATTAAATAGACTTCTCAGCCCCAGTGTTGCGTGACAGATATGTGATGTGCTAGTGGTTATATTATATTCTTCCTCCCATGCATGCGCCTCCTGCAGAGATAGCAGACTACAGAAGCTGACCCTCACTGAGACCATCTTGTCTTTCTGACAAAGCTCCTTTTTAACTTCTTACTTACCGGTTACTTCCTGCGATGGAGAAAAACTTTAGCTCAGCTTGTGATAATTTCACAGGCCCTGAGGACCCTGACCCTAATAGCCTCAAGGTCAAAAGTCAAGTCTTGTTCTGAAACATCTGTGTGCTTTATATTAAAGTGGAACAAAAGTGGAGAAATATCCACCAGTGTGTGACAAGGAGGACAGGCAAAACAAGACTGACACCCCGGTCATCTGTCAGCCCCGGCATCTTAAGTTCATCTTAAAAACGGTTTGAAATCTACTTAAATTGCAAAATTCGTACACAATGCTTTTTATACATTGCCTTAAAGTTTTAAAAAAAATGTGTTACAGCAATCTGAAATTCAGTTAGTGTTATGGGCTTTCAAACATACTTTAAGTCGGTGTACAATTCAAGAAAGTTCATGTTTTAAGTAATTTAGTGGCTTACAAGGAAAAATATGCTATTTAGTTTATATTTGCATAGTTGTAAATCTGTAAAGTAGAAAGGAATTATTTGAAAGACATTTATATTTTTAAAAGTACATATCAATATGTTAAAGAGCCAACTTCAGATATGTTTTATATATATACAACAAACAAATTTAGTAGACTTAAAATAACCTTCCTGACTCAAACCAATGTAAGAAAAAAAGATTTACCTTATTTACTGATCTTAAAATAGCATAAGCATTTGTAGATTTTGGTCATCTAAAGTATTTTCAGGTGCCAGATGTCAACACTGGCTTTATGTCTAAATCGTGTGTTAAGCAGTGAAGTATACAGCAATTGAACAGGCTGTGGAAATATATTTAATTTCCATGACAAACAAAAGTGTCTACAAACATTAGACAATCAGTGTTGTGCTTACCATTAATGTCTACTGTAGCAGTTGGATTTAAAATTATTAAAAGCACCTTTATCAAATGAATCATTTTTTATAGCAATAGTACCTTTTCGTGACATAGAGATTGTGAATATGGAGGTACAAATATTTCGTTAGTACTTTTTTAGAGCAGTTTACATTTCATTAACCAAAGTAGCACAAGATTGTGCTACTTTTAGTATGATATTTAATATAGACAAAGTTTCAAAAAGTTTTGTAGTTTTTCCATTATGTACATATAATCTTAAATCTAAGAATTTGGTTACTTTGAAATACAAATTGTTACATCCAATAAATGTATTTTAGTTACAAACAGATTAATAGAACCTTTCTTATAGTTTTAATAATAATTTGTTTTTTATCTTTTTATTTTTTAATTTATTTTATTTTAAAGAGAATAAAACCAAACAAAACAAAACAGAATAAAGCAAATCAGAACAGAACAATGCAAGCAGTACAAGACTTCAAAACAACAGGAAATCAACAAAGGCTATCATGTCTCTCATTTTCTTCAAAATACTGTCCATAAATCATACACAATAAAATTGGCTGAACAATTTTCACAGTTCCCTAAGTCACTGTCATTCAACTTTTCCATTATTTCTATTTTGAAACTGAAAGTCATTTCATTCATTCATTCATTCATTCATTTATTTACTGGCAGCTCTAAGGATTGCACCCAGGTCCTCAGGCATGCTAGGTGTCTTGGTTACTTTTCCTGCTGCTGGAACAAAATACCTGATACCCACAAATTAAAGGAACCAAGGTTTATTTTGGCTCATAGCACATAGCAGTTTCAATCCATAGTTGGCTGGCTCCAAGGCAGGGTAGCAGAGGAGAGCAGAAATGGTCCATGGCAAGCATGTAGGTGAGAGTACCTTAGCCCTCTTTCTGTCTGTATTGCATTCAGGCTAACTTCTCTAGGCCAGGTGTAGCATTCACATCCTTAACCATAGCCAGAACTATGCCAAAATAATCAGTGGACTGATTTAGTGATCAATCATACATTCTTTTTTTTTTTTTTTTAGTTTTTTTTAAAGAGAAAAAACAAAGAAAACAACCAAACAAAACAGAAAAAGGGTAGCAACAATACAGAATTCCAAAGGCAAAAAATAAAAGAACAACAACAAAACAAAAACAAAAACACTAAGAAATCCACCACTTGATAAGTTACATACTGTCATCCTTGGAAATAGTTCTTCAAGTTACAAAATTAAAGCATACAAAGTGGATATTCAAACAGTGAGACTGTTAACAGTTCTGCTCAACAATCTAACAAAAACAGTAATGTGGTCATCTATCTTACACACTTAAACATACATGCAGTTATATGCTTTAGAGCACTTTCTTTTCCCCTCTCTTTATATATATAGATATAAATATAGATATATTTAAAATTTTATTTTAAGGGGGGTAAAATTAAACACAACAAAACAGAACAGAACGGGACATAAGAAAGCATAAATTTCAAAGCTAGACAACCTGAGACTAAATAACATATCAATCTTTTCACAAGATGTGTAGTTTACTGGCTCCCTCTTGCTAAGGAGGGGAGGGACACGGGACAGGGAATAGGACGACATGAGATGTTCGATTCTCAGCTCGTGCCTCACATCCACCCCCCCAGAGAGGGGAGAAGCTCCTTGTTCTCCCGGCACCCTGAGTCAACCACACAGTGCAGGTCCCAATGCACCAGGGTTTCTCTCCTTCGGGCTGCCGAAAGTCTGCCATACCCTCAGCCGCCCCCCAGAGAGGGAAGGAGCTGCTTGTTCTCCCGGCACCCCCAGTCAACCGCACAGTGCAGGTCCCGACACACCAGGGTCTCTCTCCTTCGGGCTGCCGAAAGTCTGCCACACTCACAGCTGCCCCCCAGAGAGGGAAGGAGCTCCTTGTTTTCCTGGCACCCCGAGTCAACCACACAGTGCAGGTCCCGATGCACCAGGGTTTCTCTCCTTTGGGCTGCCGAAAGTCTACCACACTCTCAGCCGCCCCCCAGAGAGGGGTGGAGCTTCTTGTTCTCCTGGCATCCCAAGTCAACAGCATGGTGCAGGTCCCGATGCACCAGGGTCCCTCCCCTGCAGGCCCCCCAAAGTCCGCCATACTCACCTGCTATTTCTTTCTGATGAATTGACCATTCCATTTCCAAAGTTCTGAAATGGCCAACAGACCACAGAAAGAATTCTCTTTAGGCTCCTGTTTGAAACCAGCAGCTACAACAATCTGCTGGCCTTGCTTTGGGGCCAATTAATAATTTGATCAATTCTGATCAAATACCAAGTACCAAATAGTAGGCAAATAACCAAAAGGTCTCTTGAAATTTTATAGGTAACATAAGTTTCTGTTGGATACACACAAATATGATATGTATAGAAACTAGGACTAACATACAGAAATTTTGAAAGTATGTAAAAATATGAAACGGAAAAGATTTCTGGTAATTATTTTAAAGCTCTGTCATGCTAAAATAAATTATGTATTTGTTTTAAATATCATAAATCATTCATTCAAAATATTTTATTTGTATTCTTTACCAAAAAAATATCAAGACAAAGAGAATAGGGCATATACACTTGTAAAGAGATTGATAATTAAAAAAGAAATTAATTTCACACTTACCAGTTCAACAAAAGCAAGTCCTCCATAGCTGTGAGCCACAAAAAAAACATTCTCAGCTGCGGACTGGGCTATGAAGTGGTCCCAAACATACACTGCATGCTCTTCAGGAGAACTATTTTCCTACAAAGAAAATAAATACCCTGTATATATCCTATATACAGACTTGTCTAATCGTTATCATAGTGATTAACAATTAAATGATATGTTTGTAAATATAGCATTAGAAATAACATTAATAGCAAATTCAAAATAATAATATAAAAGAACTGTACTGAAAATTTAAATTAGAGAATAATATTGAGTAGGAATAAATTAAGCTTAATTACTACTATAATCTCCTGAAAAAATTTTAAAATAAAAAATTTTTAAGGGAAAGGATGTAGATATTAAAATACATAAGTGATAAAAATATATAGACGGGCATCATAATTGTATCTCATGGTAAAATAATGTAATACTAAAAATTACATTTTTATATTTATACCAGAAGATATTTATATTACATGCACATGTAAGTGTTTTGATTTATAAGATTTCAAGTACCACTGTAACCTGAATATATGGACAATATGGATGTTTTCTATCAAATTCATTAAAGCACATATACTTTTTTTCTAAAAGCATTTCCCAAATATATTTCACTTCTAGATCTGGAAGAAGCCTACATATATGAACCTAGAGGCTTCTACATTTCTCCTAACTTGCTAAGCCCTGATAAACATGTATGTGTATGCGTGTGTATCAGTGTGCACTGTATGTATGTATACAACTTAAAATCCCAATATGACTTCATTTTTTCTGTACATTCCCTGGTGATGCATGTAGTTAGAACATAATTCAAGATAATGTGCAAAATAAAACCAAAAACAATCAAATAGAAAAGCTAAATAATGCTAATAAAAATAAACCTGGTAAGAACTCAATAGATTATGAAAATCTTTGTATAATTATTTCTTAGACACTTTAATATTCTAAAAAACTAATTTCCTAAGACTGTCATGGATATTAGACAACCAACACACTTGATTCCCTTTTCCACCCTAAAAATTTTACCAGAAACTATTTAACGATTGCTCCTGAATGTCTATTATGTTAAAGACTTTTCTCCCCAGCCACAAAGGCAACTGCTCTCTGGTCATTTCTTCCTGGGCAGACTCTTCATAGTCAACCAGTTTAACACTGTCCTCGAATTTTTTCTCAAACGTGTATCAAGTCTATGATCATGTCCAAGTGTAATCAGGACATTGTCCTCTTTACTTCTCTCTCCCTCAAATTCCTGTATCATTCATGAGTAAAATCTTGTTGATTTCATCTCCAACTGTCTCTTAAATCCGTCCACTTCTTTCCACTTTCATTTCCTCAGTCTTAGCTCAAGCCACCATCATTTTACAAATGACTGACTGCAAGAATCTTCACCCCAGTTTTCTTGCTTTCAAAATTGTCAATTTCAATGTTAATTCCATAGACAGAATTTCTGACAGAGTCAGACAATCACTTCTTGAAACCCTCCAAAATGTTCTCATTGCTTCAGGATGAAATCCAGGTTCCTTACTATGACCTTTCGGATCCTTCAAGAGCTGGTATTCATTTACCTCTTACTCTTTCCCACCACTGTCCTGCAAAAAACACCCTAATGTAAAAGACACCCTCTGCCTCCTGATAGGTCATAGAGAACACTGTTCCCACTGCAGGGGGCAACTCGAAATGACCATATCTGCCACACTGTTTTTGTGTCTGGACTAATCCCTTTGACTGCAAAGTGACCGCTTAGCTCTGCCCTTGCTTTACACACCACCTTCACCTGAGTATCTCTATTTGCCTTCAGTACTCAAATGAGACATTACTTCCTTTAGGAAGGTTGCCCTATCAACCTGCAGGCTAGATGTTTTCTATTAACATTGTGGGCATGCTTCCCATCATTGCATTGATGGCTCTATATCACAATCACATATTAATTTATCAAATTCTTGAGGCCAGAAGCTTTGCCTTTTTGCTCATTAGTCTTAGTGTAGTAAACGTGTAATAAAACTCCAACATCATCTGGCCATGGTGATGCCCACCTGTAATCTCAGCATGCTAGGAGGCTAAGATAGGAAGATCTCATGGTTGAACCCAGCCTGGGTAACTTATCAACTTGGAGAGATACTATTTCAAAATTAAAAATAAATAAATAAAAAGGGCTGAGGATATAGCTCAGTAAAAAGGCCCTGGGTTCAAACCCCAGTACTGAAAAAATTTTAAAAAAGAAGTTAAAAATCCAACATTTAATTTTAGGTTGACTACAATATTGTAATCATATATTAAAATAGAAACATGCTTTTAAAGACATGTACTAGTAATATAAGTATGAAATTTATTTGTATATATGTAAAGTGAATATGGAATAATAATTGGAAGGAAATTCCAGCAGTAATTTTAGGTTTTGATAATTTAGCATTTATTAGTTTAAAATGTAGGAAAATATTTGAGAAACCCAAAACACAAATAAAGACCAAAACAAGAGACAGATAATAGTTAGGTAGGGAGACAGATATTTATCAAATAGGAAGGAGATCAGGATCCAGAAACAGAAAAGTGGGAGAGCAAGTGATGTGTTAGGTGCTTGTACTAATACCCACAACCAATGTAATCATTGTGCATTGCAAACACCCACTAATAAAAAAATTAAAACTGAAAAAAAAATTAAGAACCCCAGCTATCCCTAAAAAACGTGGAATTCTATCTGGGAAAAGATACTGCTGGTGCCTGCCATGACACCATTTCTTGACTGTATTCTTTAAAATGGCCATGCACATTTAGCACATTTCTGTAGGTACATTCGGAGTGACCAAAGAATTCACTGTATAAACTTGAGAATGGAGAAAGATCTTACCAGTAATTATACCGAGAACACATAGTTAAACTGGGACTGTCAAAGGAAAACCTGGCCACCCCAGTGATATCTTACAAGCTGCATCCATTTTTGTGACAACATTACAGTTCAACTCCTGCCCAAGTCTATTTTCCTTTATTTAATAACAGGTGCTTGTCCCAAGAAAACTCACCAACAAACTTCCTGCATGCAAATCTCCATTTCAAAATCTGTTCACAGGGAAAACCTAACTAAAACACCATGGCAACAGGTTTTCTAGGAAACAGAAAGTCAACAGAAAGTCTAAAGCACATGCAAAAGTGAAAAGGATCTTATAAGAACTATACGGAAAGTACTTAAAATTATTTACATGTGTTATTACTGTCCTGTTAAAACTACTCAAAATAGTGCTGGTTCAAGATTACCTGCCAGTTCTCCCACCAGTCACAGTAGTTTAAATTGAATCCTATACCATTTCATTGCATTTTTTTCATCTTCTTTCTTTAATCTGCTAATTCTTTTCCCCTTCTGCTTAGAATGTAAGTAACTTAAACATACATTTCCTTTTGGATTCAAAGTATAAATAAAACAAAGCATGTTACGGGCATGCAATAAATGATTAATGACGTTGGCACTACTGGCAATAACAATGAGGACAAAATAGTAAGTAGACTTCAAAAAACATGATGAAGGAGTATTTAACCTTCATTTCATAAATTTAGTTTCTACTAAACTGGAATATGGCAAAAGACTGATGTTCAAAGATATGCATCACTATCTCATTTTTACGAGCAAAAATTTGGATTAAGTACCCAATAATATATACAAATATTTAAATACATTACGGTTTATCTAAGGAAATACTATGCAGTTACTCAATGAGTTTCCAATGTAATCTATGTACCTTGGCTGATTTTATAGGTTGCAAAATTTTCACTAAGTAAAATACCTTTAAAAGACCTCTCTGTTTCTTTCTCTCCCTCACTCTCTTTCCCTCCCACCCTTTCCCTTTTCATCCCAAGCATTCCCAGTCCATGTTTACTTTTTTGTTTTGAGATAGGGCCTCACTAACCTGCCCAGGCTGGGCTCAAATTTGTAATTTTCCTGCCTCAGCTTCTCCAGAGTGCTGAGACAACAGGTACACACCACCATGCACCGCCCCCCAAGACATTTCAACTGAAAAAACAAAACTATTCAAAGGAGCTGTGCAGCCTATAGATGGTAACATTGTATTTTCTCTTTTTAGCTGCTCACTTTTATGAACTGTCCTAGATTTCTACAAAGGATGTACTTTTTGTAATAAAAGCATAAAGAACAAAAAAGTAAAAAATACCACTTAGTGCTTTTTGATGGCTTCTTTGGGGAATCAGTATCTGAGCAGGAAAGACCACCTTTATATCTCCATATCTAAAAAATTGTAGGATCTGGTCTGGGGCCTATTGTACATTTACCAGCAGCAGATGGAATCATTTTAAAAAAACTTCATAATGCCATGTGAATTCTTTAGTGGCATAAAGAAATAGTTTTATTCAAAATATCATTTCAGCAAAATTGAGTGATAAAAGAGATACATCTTAGCCACAAAAACTTGGCTTTTATGTGTCTTAAAAGATTTTTTCAAAGTTGAGGCTTTTTACAATTTATAGTGTCCCCATCATTTTAGGATTTAACGAACTCTGCCAAAGAGTTGCAGCCTTCTTTAATTGGTAAGTATGGAATATAATCCACTTAGAATAGTTTTAAATATTGTTATAGTTTGTGTTTGGGTGTCCCCCCAAAGCCTCATGCAGTCATGGGGAGCAGGCTTCTAAAGTCTGTCAATGACTCATGGTCCAATGCTGGGATTATGGGTGTGAGTGCTGCACCCCAGTGTGAGTGGTCTACATACAATATAAGGGGCAGAAAGAGTCTTCTGCTTGTGCTCCTCCCCTTTGGCTCTTGCTGCTTTGCTGTTTTCCACTGCCATGAACTGTTACCCTCTGCCATGTGCCACCCTGCCCTGGAGCCAGCTGAGTATGAACTAAAACCTCCAAAAACTATAAGGTAAATAAATCTTTGTTTCCTTCATTTTGGGCATCAAGTATTTGGTCTCAGCAATGAGGAAGAAGTAAACAAGACACATACAAATGTCTGAATAGTTTTATGAACTACAAACGTAACGTTATAAAAGAAGTGTTGATATACAAAGGCAAATCTGTGTCATTCCAACCTGCAGCCCACACTGTGTCCACAATCATTATATATTTATAAACCATAATCCAGAGTGGATAAATTGCCAACAATGTATTTTGAGACTAAACAGATTTCAGTATGAAAGACTTTCTAATACACTTCAATTACAGAAATGTAAACAAACTAAATCTATTCTGCAGGTTACTCCACAAATGAAAGTGCATATTTTATGTTTTAGTGACGAGCTAAGTTGTATAATTTGAGAATATGCAAATGTACAAAATACGTGAAAAGATAAGAAGTAAATCCATTAATTAGAGTTTGTGAGTAGCAAAACACATACACTATTTACACTGTGGAATTACGCTGCGTTCATAGTACACGTTGAAATTTCTCATGTACTCTTTCCATCATTAATCGCTAAATGCCAAACGAAAGTGAAGCAGTAAGGGAAGCCTTATCAAGTATGCCAGACTCCACTACCTAGGCACTGCAGGTCTGTATTTATGATGAACTACCTGAGCTGATAACACATGGAATTATCTAAACAACATTTGCATATTTGTGTAATTATTTTCTAAGGTTAATTAGCTCCTGTAATGTATTTCGCCCTCTGAGACTGCTTGCAGTGACAGGTTCACATATTTTCTGAACCATTGCCAAATTGGACAGATTTTCTTTCTTCAGTTAACCTGTTGCTACAAAGTTACGAGTGCTCCTATAATATTTACTTTAAACTTTTAATTGGTTTATAAAAGGTAAACTGAAAATTTAATGAATTTAAAGATTTTTTAAATAACACTCAACTTTAAAGTAAAAACCTCAAGGTAATTTACTGCATATAAATATTTCTGTGAATACATCGGTAAGCATATTTATTGTGTATATTTCTATATAGACAATCAAATATAACATTCTGACTATAAACCAGCACATATCTACATCACTAATTTCTGCTATGTGACATATAAATATGTATACAGCTCCATGTGTGTATTCATATGTGTACACACATGTACACACAAACACACACAAGCTCCACACCCTACTAGTAGCATAATACTGCCCCAGGTTTGTTACACCAGAGGTACAAACTGGAAAAAGCACACAAATATAAAATAAATATGTTCTATGACAAATTTACAAATCGAAGTTATTTCTTCTAAAAAACTAAGACTTACCCATTATGAAAAACATGGTTCGTTAAAATCCAAATGCAAAGTAGATATTCAAGTCAGAAGGACTTTTGATGATGCAAAAATATAAGTCATCATTTTGTACTCAATGAATTCACAGGTACAAAATAAAAGATAATCCTTATTTTTAGCAGTAGGCCACTAGGGTATCATTCCAGAAAAAATAGGACACAAATATCTTATAACCTTAATTCAGGAACACATATTGCAAGAAATTCTTTGCACTAGCGTTAAGCTTTAAACTTCTAGATAGTTCTGTCCTTTAACACCTTTATATATTAACAGACTATAACTTGTGCATTAATATAGAATAAAACATTTACTAACAATAGCTTAATGTAAAATATATTTTATGTCACTGGGATGTAAATTTATATTATCTAATTAAATAATTTGGATTAAAATTTACCTTCAACTGGCCTATTTTAAATATGTAAAATGCATGCATACATTTGTCTTTAATAATTTAACAGGCCAAGGATATACACATAGATGTGCAGTATAAAATTAAGGATATAGTATGCATATAATGAAAATGCTAAAAATAAAGGACCATTATTTGGTCACTAAATACTAAATTGAACCATAAGAAGATAGCGATATTAGACATTATTTTAAAATGACAATTTTATAAGATTCAACTTTAAACATAATAAAAATAAACAAAAGAATCTCTAAACTAGAGATATCTTGAAACCATCAATTTTTTCCTGACTTGTAGGTGTCAAGATATTATTAACAGTAATCATTCTTGAAGACAGATTCAAAGCTGTGTTGCTGGTCAATACGGCCACATTAATAAATTATAACTGGTTATGCACAGAAGACATTCATTATGGACATAACTGACAAAAGATCAGTAGTCTGAACCATATGAAAAACTGGAGTTAACAAATGTTTCAAACTTTACAAGTCCAAAAGCTAACTCCAAATTGTATTCCCAACTCTTTATTACATTTTTTTCTTTCCCATCTTGTCAAGTGATATCCCCACATGCCCAGTTGCTCTCCCACCAGGTACCCACAAGGTAAGACCTTGTTTGCTCAAGGTCTTACAAGTTTTTGGATTGTAAGCTGGTTTCTCTAGTTCTGCTATCTGAACTTCTATGCTATGCTATCATATAAATATAATATGCTATCATATAAATATATTAAATATAAAAGTTAAATAGCAATTAACTGAAAAAAAGTTCATTTAAGAAAAAAGATGAAGGCGGCAGATAAATAATTGGGGCTCATCATTTGCACAATCTGGTGCCAAGATTTTCTGACATGGCCACATGGTCACAAAACAAGTGGGCCAGGATGGGAGGCAGATAGAGCTTTAGGGGTCTCAGATTCCTACACTGTGTTCTACTGAATATTCCCAACGAAGTCAGCACTGGTCATTCTACTGACTTTAATAACATTTCAGTTCTGCCCTCTTACCACAGCCTACAATGCAAGCATGACAGTGTTAGCGACTGGAGCTTCTATAGTACATATGGTGGTGGGCATCAATCTCAACACTCCACAAATCTTGCCTCATTTAAATCTATGAGTTAGCCACAATTATTATCCCCATAATCAGACAAACACAGATCGATTAAGAAATTTACTCAGGAAAAGTGTTAGTATATGGCAGAGCTAGAATTCAAAACTAGGTAGACTGACTTTCCAACTATAATCTTCACAAGTTCACACAGCCTTTAGTATTAAAGCACATTAAACATCCTTCTCTCTGTGCAGGCATAGCCAGCATTGGTTCAGTTTATAGCAATGAATTGAAGAGTGGAAGGTTTGTAAGACAAAGACACAAGAATGTTGTTTATGGAGGTATCACACACTATGGGTCAGGTGTATATAAAAAAAGACCTTTTCAGGGAAATCAAAGGTCTAAGTACCCTTCTTTTTCATGAATAGCTTTTGCCACCTGATGAGAAACTTAATTTATCCTGAAACCTATTATTAATTTATTCCCATTTATTCATCTACAATGAAGAATAAGGCTAAGTGCAACTAGATGTAATCAGATATGATATGATTCATTTGACAGGAAAATCTAGAAGAGAACAAATTATAGTGTAAGAATGCAAATCAGGATCAGCAAGGTTCAGAGATGGGAAGCAGGCAGTGGTCTGGTAGGGTCATAAGAGGAAAGTTTTTGGGGTGAAAACTTTTTTTTCTTTTGCAGTACTACAGATTGAACCCAGGAGTGCTCTAACAGTGAGTTACATTTTAAATTAATTATTATTATTATTTTCTATTAAGAAGGCATCTCTATTAAGAAGGCTGGCCATGAACCTTTCGGGAGTAGCCAGGCTTACACGCACACACTCAAACTCCTGGCTTGGAAACACCTTTTGTCATGACTATGCCAGCAATTACACAATGAAGGACATTTATCAAACATACTTAACTGTATACCTAATGTAACTCATGATACATAAACTGTATTTCAATAAAGCTGACAAAAATCAAAACTAAAACTAAAACCAAGAGTGACAAATTATTTTTTTCTAAACAAGGGTCAGCAATTCTTCTAAACAAGGGTCAGCAATCCACAGCCAAAGAGCTGGCTGTTCTCATACTTACTGCTCTACTGCAGCATAGTTGTATGTACTTACTCATGTGTTATCAACGGTAGCTTCTGCCAAAGAACAGTGCAGCACAGGCAGAGTGTGTATGGCTGCAAGCCTACATTAGCTACTATTTGGTATCTGAAGAAACAGTTTGTCTCATGATGATAGTATCTAGTATGTATCACAAACATGTACTAATACAAAGAAATTTTAAAAAATAAAGAAAAAGTTTACCTTACACTTGAAGTAAATACGAGCTCAGTTTCAATGCAGAATGGTAGAATAAACTACAGTGTCTAACTGAATTATCTTCCTAACCCTCATAAAAACTGAAATATTTTTTAAAGCAAAGACATAAATCCACAAGGAGTAGAAGAACAAAGGAGGGAAAATGGCATTTTGAAAACAGATGAATTGTCTATGAATTGTTTTTGTGAAAAAGAAAACAAGCCAGAATAGTTTTAAAACTATGAACAAGTCATTTAGAATTACAAGACAGCACATTTTAATACACAGACATGAACACACACACACACACACACAGATTTGCATATGACTTTCCCTCTTATCTGTATGGTACCATAACCAGGGAAATTTCTAAAAGTCTACCTTTTTCTGACAAATAAAGCAAAACTTGGGGAGCCAGGAAAACCAGAGTTGTCATATGTGTACACTGGACAGACGCAAAATTAGAAGCTTTGCAAACCACATATACTAAATGGTTGATTTCTGTCAGGAAACATTACAAAGATGGAATTACATAACAACACTACATAAATGGAATTATTCATAAATTTACAGTAATCACTTATTGGTGATAGACCATCTTCCCAAACATAAAAACACACTTGAAGCACATAGTAATCCCTCCATCGGTTGTAGTGAAGCCCAATTCATTCAATCAAATGTTGATATTTTGAATTTCAATATATTTTATCTCTTAAAAGCAAAGACAAGATAGCAGCTCTAGATTTCATTTATTAGAAAGGTATTCCATTTTAGCTAATTTTACATCTGGATATTGAAATTTAGTTAGCAATTTATATTTTTAAATTGTTGCTAGTTTGATTTGAATTAGAAATGATTTTACCACAGTGGGTCAGGTTTCCAGGAATAAAACCCCTGGTGTGAAAGGTTTATACTTTTTTAATTTTAGCAAGTATGATTACACTGCTTTACCACATTCCCTCAATACTATTTGATAGGAATTTTTCTTTATACTAGCCAATAGTGGTATTATAGCTTCTTCAAATTTTTATAAACTAATTTTTTCAATTAATAGTTGTCCACACACTGATTTGTATTTTCTTGTCAATGAGATATTAAGCAGTTAGTATAATAAAACCAGTGCTTAACATGATAAATATTTTCATCAGTTTTTATATTTGTGTAGAACTATATTTATTGAAACAATTTACCTTAAAAACTTGGAAGTGCCCCAATGTAGTGTAAAAGCCTCAATAAAAAACAGGCATGTTGAATATTTCTGTTCTAAGAAAAACATTTTATCTATTGCAAGCCTACATTTCTCACCATCTACATAATTACACAGAAAAACTTGACACATTTTAGTAAAATAACAAATTGATATTTTATTAGCAGTTTTGATTTTAGAACAAGGGCACATCAAATGTTGCCTTTATTGTCCCATCAGAAAATGCCAAAACAGAACAACTTTATCAGAATATTTTTAAAATTTCCCGTATGTAGCCACATTCTAATTTACTTACAAAAAAATAGGAGAAAAAAAATAAGAAAAGTAATTATATTTATTGAGGCACACTGAAAACACTGAATAATTGAAAATAAAAAATTCCTAATGCAAAAATTAAGAGCAGGAACTATAACTTATGCATAGTTGTTATGATAATAGCAGTGAATACCTATTAGGTAGGTATCAGCTTCCACCCACTCACTTTACTTTCACTAACTCACGGAAATTTCACAGGTGATACTCTGAGGCAGGTTCTACTATGGTTCTCATTGCATGATGAAGGCACAGAGAAAGTGAGTGGTTTCCTCAAGGCCGGCTAATTGTACAGTTCAGGAGCAGAGCACAGAAGGTGAGTAAAACTCACTAATCTGCACTGCACGCCAGCTCACCCTCCCTTTATATATTAGTAAAAATGTAACTGATGCTTCATCATACTTTATTATATGAGATATTTATAATCTTCATAATAGTATTTGTTCATTTAATGAGTAGTACATATTCTACAACAAGAGTATGTGTAGCCTGAAGGAAAACAAGATAGAGATTCTAGAATTTATCATCTTTCTTATCTTCACAGGTTCTTGGAAGTGAACTCGCAGAGATCTTCAGTTTTAATTTTCACTTAGGTGCTTTGTTTAGAAATGTAATTTCAAATAGTCTGAAGATTTCTGTAAAAGGATTAACAGGACTTTTATGTCTGTTACCAACACTACAAAATCACTGAAATTAAAATTAAGTTTTCATTTTTTTAAAAAAAGAAATGGACTAGTGAACCCCATAAATTCTAGAATCTCTATCTTGTTTTCCTTCAGGCTACACATACTCTTGTTGTAGAATATGTACTACTCATTAAATGAACAAATACTATTATGAAGATTATAAATATCTCATATAATAAAGTATGATGAAGCATCAGTTACATTTTTACTAATATATAAAACATAAATGACAAAGATGAATGATAAAGCAAAACTGTAGCCATTAATAATAAACCAGGCAATCTCAATTTTAGGGTAACAGAACAAAAGGCTTCAATGAATTCTCATATACGATACAGACTGTCAGGAGGAGACTGTCACAGAATGACCTTGGTGGCATCTAACTCACCTAACAGTATTTGGGAGTGCATTGTTTCAAATCAATAACTAATTAACAAAGTACAAAAGAAGTTGCACTGTTTCCTCAGCTCCTTGTTAAAAATGGCTTTTGGCAGCACATGGGCAGAAAGGTCGCTTTTATGACATCTCCAGGAGCCTTTCAACACCCTGCCTCTGTCAGATTAAATTACTTTTAGCAATTAATTGTCCTAAGTTAAAACAGAAGCACATTTGTTACAGCGGGCTGTCATAATGACATGGTGAGTAGTTGTTTTGCTATGAGTTTCTTCCACTGACCTTCTATCATATCTTAATTTTTGTGGTTGACCTAACTGGAAGATTGGGAACACATCTTAGCTCAGGAAGTGCAGGCCAAACCTTGGGGGTCTTGGGATAAAATACCAACAAATAAGTAAAAAAAATTTGTACAGATATTCTGAAAAGCAGCATTTATGAAACAAAGAAATATGTAACTTGAAAATTAAGTTTATATAAAGTTATTTTTAATGAATAACATTGGAGAATATAAAAAGAACAAAATTTTCTATTGAGTTCATCGAAAGGAAATTATGGGATCATTTCACACTGTATCAACTTAAATCCATAGAAAAAGGGTGCTATAATGAAATAATAAATATCTTTAAAATGTAAGTCACAGGTAAAATGTATATTCATTCAATATGATATACAGTATCTTGGCTGTTGAATGCTCTTTTTAAATCTCTGTAACTTTATGAAGTTGATTACCAATAAGAAATTCCTTATCATATCATTTTCTTTACAAATCATCATTTTAATAGAAGTGAACCAAAATCCACCTCCCAATTGTGGAATATATTACATTGGTGAATCTAGTGATAGGTCAGATAATATGTTTAACAGTAAATGACATATGCAAATTTTTGTCCCAAAGGTAAAATACTTTTGCAGTTGATTTTTCTTCCTAGTGCTATAAATCTGCTACATTCTTTAGCTATTTTAAAATTTATGAGAACTTTGTAGAGGTTAAAAAAAATTCTAAATGAAAACTAGGCCGGCTTAAAGGACAAGAAAAATGAAAAGGCATGAAATTTTAAAGAAATCCTAAACCCACAAAACCAGTAAAAACAACAGCTATCATTTTTCAAGTACATACTGTGTATGTGAGATTGTGCTGAATATTTAATATGCTCTAATTCACTTAATCCTCAGGATCTCCTGGGCAGTTGCTGCTATTATAAACTCCTTTCTACATGTAAGTTGACTGACACTAAAGACATTTAAGCCAACCGAATATAGCACATCGAGTAAGGCTGGAGGCATCTCCTAGACCTCATGATCTTAAATCATCCTACCTTAAGTTTGATACATGTACACAATACACAAGCCATGTTTTAGCTGTGGGGTGTACCCAGAAGCCTCGAGTATCTGAAGGGTGACTGAAACATGGGGGCGCTATACTCAGCTTCTAATGAGTTCAGCAGCTAAGTGCTATTATTATCCCACTCTCCAGCTCCTCCTCTGTCTTTCTGCATCCTGGTGAACATGACATGAGCAGTTTTCCTCTGCTGGACCCTTCTATTGATGGGCATGCAATCTGCCTTGGAGCCAAGCCAAAGATAGACTGAAAATGGAGCCAAAATAAACCTCTCCTTCTTTAAATTGGGGATGTTGGGCATTTTGTCCCAGTGAGGAAGAAAATGATGAGGACAACATATGAATATGTTTCAATGCACATATGTGTATACTGGGGTATAAGATCTAAGAACAAATCACTCTTTCTAGCTGTAAACATAGCACATAGGCCTGAGCAAGGATATGCCTGGAAAATCGACTCTAAATTCTTCCAGTCTAGGCTGGGGATTTAGCTCAGTGGCTTAAGCGCCTGCCTGGCAAGCGCGAGGTCGTGAGTTCGATCCCCGGTACCAAAAAAAAAAAAAAAAAATTCTTCCAGTCTACTGTATTGATTGAGACAAAGGCCAGAGCTATTCACCAGTGATTTGCATCTGGAGAGCACAAAGGCCTACAACTAGAGCTTTCCGTGAGTGCCGTGCATGCTGTGTTGTGGGAGAGACACGCTGACCCTCTCACGTGTCTGACGGTGCAGTGAGCAGCAGACAGCTTGTGCACATCGAGCGCCAGAGAAGCTCCCTTAGCGAACGAGGTGAAGTCCTCTGCTCTGTGGAGTTGCCTGTCAGTAGTTAAGTTTTTATACCCTTTATCTGTACTCACTCTCAAACATGTGATCACCATGCTCTAAAGCTTTGGATCCTTTTAGAATAATACCTAATGATAACTATTTGCAAATGTATTATGTAGCAGAATGGTTGTGATTAAAACTATACGTATCTAATATTGGCATCAGTGTTAATCTTTTCCCTCCAGAAGTACACTCTAACATTAATAATTAACAGGACAAAAATTTCCTTCTAGATATGTTTTGTGATGGCAACTGTACAGTGATACAAAATCTCCATTTAAATAATTTTAACTTCTAGCTCTTATAAACATAGTTTATCAGATAAATCAGTACTTATTATATTAATTGTAATTGTGGTTAAATATTAGGGACTCTTAGTTCTTGAGGGAAGTTGTTTTTCCTTCCAGGAGTGTTTGAGATAGCACTAAATAATTAACAAAAAAGGCAAAGTGAAATTCATGCATTTTGTCAGATGATCCCAGGTAAGTATTTTAGAGATTGTTGCAGACCAATAGAATATTGGCACCCCTTTACCTTTAAAAACCATTGGGAAATGTTAGTAAAGTAGCTCATCTTTAAGATGCGAGATGAAAAAGAACCCCAAATAATTAAATAACAGTTACTTTGTGGAATCATAGAATTTAGAAATTATGGCCTCCCACCTGTTTGTATCCTTATTCATTTCACTGAGGAACAAAACTAAGCTCAAGAGGTATAGAAGAACTTGTACACTGTTTCCCTCTGATCGCTGTAGTAATTCCATTGGTTGAAATATCAGTTCTCATGAAAGTATAAACACCAACATACCTTACATCACATCACATGTGTTTCATAAATCTTTAAAATGACTTTAGCTAGCTCACTTTACATCGTAACTGAGCACTTATCACGTACCGTGGTCATAACTTGCAGTTTGAGATATAATGGCAAAACTAACACGGATTTCCTTTTTTTCCTCCATAACTCCATGAATAGAAGATTCCTTTGTAGTAACGTCAGTGCATGATTTTTTTTTTCTTTCCTTATTAAGTCGTCTTTTCGCTTGTGCTCTATGGCACATCTTTTGGCACATTACACTTGTACTTTGGGACCGCTATTAAGTAGGTTACCTGAGCACAAGCACGTGACACTGGGCAATAGAGACGGCCAATAAGTGATTAACAGACATTAGTAGAGAAGTGGATAGTCTGGTTAAAGGGGCGATTTATGTCCTGAGCAGGAGAGTGTGACAGACAGAGGAGATTTCATCATGTTACACAGAAAAGCACAAAACTTAAAACTTCTAAGCTTTTGTTTTTTGAATTTTCCTTTTATATTTTCTGGCAATAGTTGCCCAGGGGTGAGTGAAGCCATAGAACCCAAAACCTCAGGCCAAGGAGGTACTGTATTTCCTGTCCCCAATGCCTATTGTCTCTCTTCATCTCCGTTAACTTAGTTAAAGTATATTTCAACTTTCACTATCTCCAGGAAAGTGGATCTCCTATTCTCCCCCACATTTACCCGAGCCCAACCAGGCTGCCAACAGAAGTACTACCTGGAAGCCAGTACTGCTCTGTTGTTGGGCTTGCCTTGCTATTATTGTGTTCCTATGTGTTAACTTGATCTTTTTAGGTGTTTTTAAACCTCTCTGAAATACCACTTAGTTAATTCGCAAGCTAGCAGCTGGACCAGAAACTTCTTGCAGATGGTTTTGGCCAAAGAGTAAGTTGCACTATTATGCTCCAAGGCCACTGTTTAATGCTGATGATACCTTTAGTAACATGCTCCATCTCAGCTTCTTCAGCTCTAACCTGCGTGCCCAATCAAAATCTAGCCACAGGTAAGTCTGTTAACTAATATACATAAGGCAACACAAATCTATGGATTTATATTCTATAAACCACTGGATTTGTAATATAGTAATAGTCTTTTATTAGAATGAAATTTTTTTTGTTTTTATTTGTTTCTTTTTGAAACTGGGTCTCACTATGTAGTACAGGCTGACCTTGAACTTGCATATGTAGCCCAGGCTGGCCTGAAACTCACTGTGTTCTTTCTTCCTTAGCCTCCCAAGTGCTGGAATTACAGGTGCACACCACATCTGGCAATGAATATATTCTTTAATCACATGTATTCTATTTAGAAGTAATACAGAACTTAGAACTAAAGGATATTAGAACATCCCCATAAAGACAGGTCAATTAATCACATCTTTGCTACCATATTTAATCTTAAAGTTAAATGTTATAGTTGATAACTTCTCTAATTTAAAAATCTGCCATATAAGGAAATATATTCAATGGCATTTATGCAAAAAGCATATTTACAAAGAAAAGTCATTCAAACTGAATGACATTTTAAGTGCTGGAGTGGTGCCTACAGGTTCCTTGTTAGTAAGTACATAAATTATACCAGGTTTCAGTGCTAATGGTTCAGTCCAATGCATTACCACATCACAATAGTGTCAACAGTAAGTTCCCCTCAAAGTCTTAAGCTGCTTGACCTGGAAAATCTGTGCATCATAACAGAAATTTAACTTATGCTCGTAAGTACAAAAATGAACCAGAGTCCAGTGTGAATCCAATGATACTTCAATCACAGAGAAACCTTGCTGAGCAGATTTTTATTAAGTCTTGGGAAGCAGAAGATGAAATAAATATAAGCTTTTCTTTTACATAATTAGATGTCCACATAATCTTAACTATTTCCTTCACTTGGCAGAATGTTAAAAATTATACTAAATGCAATATACAAGGTGGAAAAAAAAGAGCTGTGAGTTTGGGGTGTGTATATGCATGCACTCATATGTGTTCTTGCTGATATGCTTGTTTTTGGACTGGCACAGGCAAAGGGGGGGATGTAGGGGTGGTCATGCAAGGTCCTAAGACAGAAAAGGACATTAAGGGTAGGTATGACACACAGTATAAGACAGGTAAGTACTTATAAAAAATGCTTTCAAATTGGAACAGGATCTTGTGAAGTGTCAACCAATGCCAGATGTTTCTCTATAAAGTTTGACTTGTAAACATTCAATTTGACTATTATAAAAAGAATATTTTATTCCTACTATCTAAAAATAACTATTATAAACTGAGTAATCATTCTGGCCTAATTTTGAGAATTATATTAACATATTAATTTCCAATAATTAACTGTGTGCTTTAGAAACTATGGTTTTTGTCTTCTGAAAGTGAGAACCTGGAGATGAGCCCAGGATGTCTATTCCCACCCCCGTCTCTGACTGGAGAGTGGGGAGATCTCCCTGGCCACGTATTGTATAGTGCTGAAGAAACATTTCGGATGGCCTGTGACCGAGACAGGCATGATGTAGGATGGATAGAATCTGCAGATGAAGCCCAGCAGGGGAAGCCCCTCAGAATGTAAGGTGGGAATAGAGCTTGGCACAACTCTCTGGAATCAGGGCCACCATTTAAGTAGCTTTTAAAAATAGAATTTCTTTGGTCTCCTGAGTATTGCCTTGAACTACCAAAGATTTCTCAGTGGAAAGAGGATTCATATCTAAGTCTTTGAAACATAGCATTTTTCAATTACCAATCTTTCAAAAATTTGGAAATATCTCAAGTCCATGGGCAACTATTTGCTGCATAATTTTTGCTCAATGGTTGCTAGTGCTATTCAAACTATTACTATAATTTAACAACATTTAAGATTGTCCATTAAAATAAATGTGGCACATTCTCTCATATTTGCATGCATTTTAAAATATTTTGCCTGAAATTCAAAAATATTTTCAATTGTACTTTTTTATAATCTTAAAAGAAATATTTATTTTCTACAAGGTAGTTATTAGTTTCTATTTATGGGTTTCAGTTGTTACAGTTGTCAAAATAAAAAATGTTTCATTCTCTCCTTCATTCAACAATATCTGGTTTAGGCACCCTGTAACAGACACTGTAGATAGAAAGATGAATAACACAGGATAAATATTCGATTACATAAAAGATGAACATAAATAACAGAACACATGAATAATTAAATACAAGATGAACATAAATAACCCAACCCATTCAAAAGTAGTCTAACTGAAAATAAAGCACCATATATATGCAAAGGACTTAGCACAGTGCCTGGCACATAGTAACTTACCATAACTGTGCCATAGTAACTGGCACATAGTAAGGTATCAGATACACTTAGTTACTAAGAGAATCTCTATCAGTATATGAGAAGCCAAATGAAACAGCACATCAATCACCAAATGCGTATTTAATATTTACTTTGTACGATGCACTGTACTAAGTGTACCACAAGGTACATCAATAGCTAGATATCTGCTCTCTTGGGGTTTACATTTTAACAGAAAAGATCGATAAGCAACAATATTAAACAGATATATGAATTATGTTTTAGAAGGTGATGAAGTGTTAAGGAGAAGGTAAATCTGGAAAACAGCAAGGGAGAAGGGAATGCAGGCTCTCATCATCTCAGAGTGGTCAGAGTGAGCCTCTATTGAAATGACACTGGAATGCAGTTAAGGGCATTGAAAAGCTGCCTAGCATAAACATATCTGGGGACAGAACAAAATACTGACGGGCAGGAGCATGTCTCCCATGTTCCACGAACAGCAAGGAGGCCAGCCTGGGTGAAAATATACAAGGACAGAGGGGCAGAAAATAGCTCTTTTTGGCCCATCTCTGAATAAACCCAAGACTCAACATCAGGCATTCTGTTTATGTGTTTATCCAACAATGATACTAAGTGTTATGCATGTTCAAGGTAATCTGTTAGATGCTACAGGCAGGAAAAGGATGATTAGCTAGAAACTTTATCACAATGAAAGCTGTAATATTTCAACATGGGGAATAAATTATGTGAAAACTTTCTAGCAAAACCTAAAGTCGGAGTCGTGAGGGAGAGGAAGTGTAAAGAAGAAAAATAGCGTGGCCATTTAGATACCGGACCAAAACCTCAGATTTGCTGCAGAAGTTACATTATGTAACATACTGTAATAGTTCACAGTCATTCACAACCATAGCAACATCTTCACAGACTCCCATGAAGCTAAATTGATCATTATTTTAATCCTTTCAGAAAAAAAGTGGCTTGGTTAGCACTTTTGCAAAAAAAAAAAAAAAATTACTTTTTCAGTTTTTATGTTTTACTAGTGCATGTTTGCAGTAAATAAGGATTCAGCTACTCCTGTGGAGTTGGTACATGTAAATAAAACATCTTAATTCATTTTTCTGTCCCTTCCTCTTGACTCTCTCACCTCCTTCCTGGATCCCCTTCACATCTGAAAAAGATTTCCCTACCTGGTATTATTTATCTTTTATTTTGCTATTTATTGATAATTTGAGTTTCTCACTGAAGAGAAAACATGCTGTTTAAACACTTAAGCTTGTATGTTTGATTTGCTTCCATAACACTAACGTCTCAAGGTGCATCAATTTTCCTACAAATGACTCTAGTTTATCCTTCTTTATGGCAAAGTGATACTCCATTGTGTATATATGTCACATTTTGTTTATCCATTCCTCTGTTGATGGCCATATAGGCAGCTTCCAAGGTTTAGCTATTATGAACTGTGTTGCTATAAACATGGGTATGCATGGATCACTGTAATATGGTGCCTTTATCTCTTTTGGGAAGATACTTAGTAGGGAAATAACTGAGGCAAATGGAATTTCTAGCTTTAGTGTTTTAAGGAATCACCACACTGATTTCCATAATGCTTTGCAATAGTACTTCATATTACCACGAAAAATACAGAAGGACTCCTTACTTGCAGAAGCCTCACAGTATTTATTATTATTTTATTTCTTGAAAATAGCCATTTTTTTCTGGAGTAAGATGAAATTTCAGTGTTGTGTTAAATTGCATTTCTCTAATGATAAGGTATGGTGAACATTTTTTCATGCACTTATTGGCCAATTTGTACTTCTTCTGACAAGTGCCTATTCATTTCAGTTGCCCATTTTTTGACTGGGCGTTTTATTTGGGGGGAAAAATATGGAAAAATCTTGAAGACATAGGCATAGCCAAAGACTTTCTGAAAACAACTCCAATGGTACAAGAAATAGTACTAAGAATCAACAAATGGGATCATATCAAATTAGAAAGCTTCTATGTAGCAAAGGAAACAAACAACAGAGTGAAGAGACAACCCAGAGAATGGGAAAAAACTGGGAGTTCTTCCACATACAGGGGACTAAAAGCTAGAATAACTATACAAACTCAAAAAAATTAAGACCCCCCCATAAAAATAACTGTTTAAATCCATAAGGATAACATAATTAACAACTAAGAAAATGTGAAAACCATAAGTCTATTAGTCATTTTAAAAAAGGATAAAATGTAAATAAAATATTTTATGATCTATGAAATTGTATTAAAAGGTTAGGTATAATTATTATTGAATTATTTTTAAACAATGAGTGTTGTAAAGTAAATATACAGATGATTTGGTGGGAGAGGTGAAAGAAAAAGGAAAAAATTAATTGAGGGACTTAAAATGGTTCTAGCAGTTTTTAAGTGCTTCATATATGTTTGATTAGCCTCGCTTGAGCTAAAAGTAGGGGCAAACAATTTAAGCATCATGAATAAATACCACTGCCTTACTGGAAATTGAAATATTACAGTTTTCAGAATGTGTCAAAAACATTCACCAAATTAATTCCTTCTAGTTGCCAAATTCTGAAGTGGTTTAAAATACGTAACAAAAAAATCATGTTATATAACATTATGTAAAACAATCTATATAAAAATTGTGCAGAAAAATTGAGGTTCTCATTGCCAGGGATGTAGCTTCATTGCGATATATATTTAGTAAAGAAAATGTATAATCTTGCAATTTTATAATATGACGTGGTCTATAAGGAAGTCTCTAAATATCTGATTTTTATTACTAGTGATACATTAATTGTTGTGAAAGGACTTTTCAATTCACTCTTAAAAATGAATTTTTCTTTTCTCATATCCTACAACATAACATACAAGCTGCATCCAAACACTTAGCACAAACTACCTACCAGAGCTGCATACGAGTATTTCCACTCTCCTCCAGACCGCGAGCTCCTGGAGAAGAGGTGTTCTGCTGTTTTCTGTCTCTGTGTCTCACAAAGAGCTCCTTAATAGTCCGTAAACAGTATTTAACGCAATTGAAATGTGTAGAGATCTTTTCCAACATGTGCCAATAACTGTATTTGCAATTTCAAGAGATACTTCATATCTTGATATGTTACCTTAGCTAATTTCATGTGTCTTGAACAGAAATTACATGTTATTTTCCTCTCATCTTTTACCTTTAATATCTACCACTTGAGATATGGTATAAAATTAATGAAAGTGTACTAACAAAATGCAAATGATAACAGATATCGTATGTCTATCATAGTAGTTACCTTCTGTATCTTGAAAGTGCCAGAAGAAAATTTAAAAGTAGAAGGTATAACCCAAACAGTTGGGAAATTTAAGGGCTACCATCTTAATCCAATCTCTTAGGTTACCTCTAGAGCTATCATCTAAAGTTCTTGTTTTAATAATACAACATCTAGTGCTGCAGACAAATCAAATTTTTTCTCGGTCTGTTCAGCAAATTAACGAATAAAACTGACTACAACGGTGCATAAACAAACATATACAAAAGGATCATTACTTGTTAAACAATAGTCAGGCGCTAATTATATAACTTCTGAAATCAAATATGGGGTAAAATGTAGAAAAAAGAAGACACGTCTACAGCATCTCTACTAGGGCTAGCTCAGGATACACGGTATACATAATGTACAACTCTAGAGAGAGCCAGGCAAAAAATAACATCCCCGTAGAGGAAGGCAGCAAGACAGCCCTGTCTTATAACATTTTTATTTTATTTTATTTCACGTAACAAAGGAAAAGCATAATTTTATAATGAAATAATAGAATAACAACAGTTAACAAACTGCATATTGGTATCTTCAAAATTGAGTACAAGACGTGGGCATCTAAATTTTCCAACTGGATATCAGCACAAACCTTCCTTCTCAATGAACTAAAATGCACTGCTAGTATAACTGACTTGCATTACTAGTAATGTATTTCACCCACCTAATATGTTATCAACTCTATTTTAAAAATTTAAAAATTTAAATTTTATTAACCTAGGATCTCACTATGTACTTGAGGCTGGTCCTGAACTTGCAGTGACCCTCCCACCTCAGTCTCTGGAATGATAGGGCATAGATGTGTGGTACCTTGTCATGCTGAAATATTATCAGTTCTAAACAGGACTACCATTGTATATGTTTACAAGAGAAAACAAATATTGCCAAAAAATCAGTGATATATCCCAATTTTTAAGATGTGCCCCAAATCTAAGGCTCTCAAAATTTGATACAAGCTTTAATTTTTTTTTGTTTGTTTTTCTTTTGGTGCTAAGAATTGAACTCAGCATCTTGCATTGCCAGGCAGGCATTGCACCACTGAGCTAAATCCCTGGCTGATACAAGGTTTAGAATCAATGAAAAAAGGTGATCATTTAAGTAATCGTCAATGGACTAAGACATATATACACAAACATAACTTCCTGTGTTGGCATGATTACAAATGCAGTCTGAATTTCTCAGTAGGGTTTTACTCTCCTATGTGAAATCAAATAATGGAATATAAGGAGTGAATTAAGTATAGTTAAGGTCACTGAGCACATATAAGGTCTCAAAAGTTTCAAACTTATATTCTTCTTAGATCTTAAAATTGATTATGTTAGGAATAGTGTTTTTAACTAACTTTTATGTTCAAGCCAAAGTTACTGAATGAACGATTATCCTTACCACCCTGTACATACACACACACACACACACACACACCCCTTTTGTGAGAGCAAAAGCCACTTTGGTAAATGGAGAGAAAAAAATGGTTCGGTCAACTTCTAATAAGCAGAATAGAAAATTGAAACCACAGGTCCCAGTACCAACTTTAGGATTAGTAACAGTGCAAACTTCAGCAAGTTATTATAATTTCTCTTAATCCACATTTCATTATCTACATCTACAAATGAAGTAGATGGACCCAGAATGTCTAAATAATGTCTACCAAATATTAGATATTACTTTTTGGCAGCCTATTCTGTTAGAATTCTTCTATAAATAATGTTCTACCTAAACATGTTCCTTGTACAAAACAGAAAACAGAGTGAATCACACACAGTCAATATCCCTCACTGCCAAACATTTAGAAAAGAAACAAGACAAAAATATGAGGGTCCCTCTTTTTAATAACACCCAAAGACTTTAACCCTAATAATTTACCTAATTTATGGGTAAAAAATTCTAATATTAATTTTAAACTTTTAATGTGATAGTTTAGAGTTTAATTTATTAATGCATCATATATCAAAATATAAAACATTGGCCTAGAATATTTAAAAGTTTTAAAGGGAAAAAATGAGTATTTAAAAATATCAACTTCCTTTAGAATTATTATGTACAATGGTAAACTAAATGATAGGACTCTACAGCTCTCTGGGAGAAGGATTTTTATCAAATTTCACACAGGCACATTTATCACACATTTAGTAAGCTATACAGAAGATTTTAGGGGGAAAAAAACTAGGTATAAGAATTGTCTGTGGACAAACAAATTATGGAATATTTTGCTTGATAAGCACGAAGGTTAATATTGAGTACTTAACTGTCCCATCACTAGATCCTTAAATCAGCTATTAATTATAGCATATAGTCTATTACTTTGCAAAAAAACTGAATGTTTTTCTCCAATATTAATAAAAGAACATTGAAAATGAAGTTAAAATTATGAGCATGAGAAAAAACTAAGTATTTTAAGTTTTAATTTCAAGGTCCAAACAAATCTAAACATACAATTTCATAGTGTTTAAAAATGTAGAATTGAAATGACATACTTTGGTCACTGCAGGAACACGGTAATTACCCTGTTACGTCAACACAAGGGCTGCATGCAAAAGTGCTTCCATGCACTGACAAAACCATAGGGTGCACATGTGAGCACGATGACTGCCCAGAATACCAAGGGACAGGGAAACAGGGGACACCATGCAAAAAACAGGTGAGTCTATATAAGACAAGCAGAAACTGGGGGCACAAGATCACCAGTCGTACACAAAGCATTTTTGATTCAACAATATAAAACTGATACAGCTTTTCACTCATCTTCACCAGTAGTAGTTCAAGCATCTTGGCTGTTAAGCACCTAACATAACCAAAGTATTCAAAAAGGGAAACCTTGGAGAACCATTTGCAGAAAATATTCATTACTGCAATGCGATACAGCCTTGGGCTCAAATCCTGGTTTAGTTACTCTTGTTAGGTATACAACTATGAATCCATTTACATTTCTGAGCCTCATTTTACATTATCCATAAAGTCACAGTAATACATGAAACTACTGTGAGAATTACACCAACAACTAATTCTAACTTGACAAATAGAAGCTCAAAGTCCCCAGCTAGAGGGCAAGAACCCGGAGATAAACATTCTTAGATTGGCCCTTCGTCCTGAGAATGGGGCAGAGGTTGTAGGAGTCCAGGCAGTGAGCTGTATTCATAACTGAAGTTTTGACAGTAACTATTAGATGTTACCTTTGACGAGAAACAAGAGAAACCTAATTTGGAGAACTACTTTAGTTAAGGGATCTGCTTGAAATCACAGTGCCGTAGGTGGCAGAGCCTCAATCTTAACCACACCTATGCCAGACACCAGTGCCCAGCTTTTAACCACTACAGAATCAGTCTAAGTCAGGACAAGATAAACTTCAAGCAGGGAGACAGCACCAGTGAAGGATTAATAGAAAATGGTAGAAAATTAGAACTCAGCTGGACCACAAACCTGGAATTGGGGGTCTCATAGGAAACAAGTCGTCACGCATATTAGCGAGAAGAGATTGAAAAGCTGTAGTCTAAAAAAACCCTCAAATACACCTGTGATTCTCTATGACCTTCTTCTGTTGAGAGTACAGTAGTAGAAAATAAATTATAAATCCTTCCATTTCACCGGCCTGCTCAGCGTGGACTGACATCTGAGTTTCCACAGATGGTGGTAATGGGGTACAGAGAGCAGGGGAGGCAGGCTGTGCAGAGTTCCCTGGGTTCAGGTGAGCAGAATTAACCTGGGCCGATGCACTGCCTCAGTGAACCAGTTCCGTCCTGCTCCAGCGCTCCATTTCAGTTTGCAGACCTGTGCATATGATTGATGTAATTTTTGCATTACTTAACACATCAATAGAAATATGGTTCTTATTTTAGTCACATGAGTTCATTTCTTTCTCTGTTTCCATGTTCAAATCCAGAAAAGTGATGTAGACTAGTAATTACAGAAATGTAGTCGACAAACTTCAGGGGGGAGGAGTGTTAAAATTATTTCTTCGTAATACTACGGCATTGTCTTTTTTATTGGGTTGGCATTTGCACTGGTAGTTAAAAAAGCAATGAAAGATAAAATTGTATGTGGGTTAGGACACATAAATGCAGTAGTACCAATCTGTACTAACATTCATATTTTTCACAGTCCAATAGAGGGAAGAAAAGCTAACCTCACTTGAAGGAAGATGAAGTAGTACAAAGCATGCTTATTAAACCTCAATTCTTGGGTACATGTTTGTTTAATATTCTAAGTGATCTAATGAAGGTAAAGAACTTCACATCAAACTATATTATGATAGCTGTTTAGAGGAAAGACAGTTGTGCACTTGAATGAATTTTGAGCTAAAATAGCTACTTTTTAATAGAACTGCACTTCTATCTATAAGACTAACAGAAACCATAATTATTTAGATTTTGGTATTTAAAAGATATTTTCTTGAAAATGAACAAAGGAAGGCTGAAAGTCCAAGACAAACAATTTTCTAATCAATGATAAAAATAGGACTTCTGTAAAAACGTAAGTTTTAGAAAATGAGTCCTCCCTGCTAAGTTTGGTCGTTATTTTTGTATTCTAAGTAATTAAGTCTATCAATATTTGGGTGACCTGAATAACTCACTGAAACTGTGTTTACCAAATGACCAATACATGATGTTACAAAATTACTCATAGTTAAAAATCTATTCAAAATACAACTTAGACTAATGGATTTTCATGAGAGTATCAAATGTGTTTTGGATTGCACTCAACAACTAACCTGCAAGAAACTACATTTTATTGAGTGTTGGTGTACCATCAAAGAACACACACAATTACTTGAAACAGCTACTAAAATGGTCCTTTCTTGTATAAATGTATATATAATTGGGGTCAAACTTTCTTCATACCCATCAATGAAGGAAGACAGCATAACATGAGAATGAATAGAGAAACAGATGTAAACAATTCAGCTGTTTTAAGCCAGACATTAAAGCGATTTTCAAAAACAGCACACTGCTATGTACTTTAAAAAATATATTATTTCTTGACTGACCTAGAGCTGTGGCTATAGGCAGGAAGAGGGCCCAAGATGGACTTCTGCTCCCTCCATTGACGGGACACAGGGATTGAAGACCGGCAGAAAAGCCAGCCACCCAATAGGACCTCAGCTGGAACACACCCGATGCACAGACCAGACTAGAGACACAGAAATGTCCCAAACAAAAGTAATGATAGGTGCCAGCAGATTTCAGGAAGGCCTGGAAAACTGGACCCCTGCATGCAGGTGCATGCAGAACTTTGGAGGGCGGAGTACTCTGCGAGACCAGCAACATGGAAGCATCGGAAACAGCAGCGAGGAGCCAGCTGTCGGGCTCTGAAGAACTCTTACCAACAGAAGACCAGTCCCGGCCCCGTATCCAGAAGCCAAGATGGGCTTCACATCCAGCACGTTTGGGATGTAACATGGACACTATCACAGAACTGTATGCACCAGAGGTATTTTACTACTTTTATTTTCCCTTGTTTGTCTAATCAACTATCCCTTTTCTGTCTGGCTGGATGTCATCTTGTTTGGTTTTGTATATTGTGGTTATTTTTGTTTTGGGGTTTTTTGTCTCCTTCTCTCTTTCCCTAGTCTCCTTTTTTCTCGTTTTATTCTTCTTCTTTTTGTTCTTCTTCTTCGTTCTCCTTTTTTTCACTTTAGGTTTCTTGCTTTTATTTTTCATTTTCTACTATTGATACTCTTTCCTCATCTACTTCTTGAGTTTAAACTTTCAAGTGAATCACAAACATTGTCTTGTCCTTTTCTGTTACTCCTTCACATTCTATTTCATTCTTTCCTTCCTGTGTACTCCAGTTTCTCAAACTCAGGTGATCATCCTTTGACCTCCTGCATTGATTACTATATTTGACCTCATTCATCACCTTATCCTGTCCCCTACCCATCTTAATACCCCTCTGGCCCACAGAAGGGTAAAATCACTTCACTGAGGGGGAAATCACTACACATAAGTACATGCTGCTATGTCTGATTTGGTGATAGAACTATAGGGTTTGCTTCTGTGGTTTAAGGTAGCAGGTTAAAGGTTATCATATTTTGTCAATAGTTAAGCTGTACTTCAAACTATTGTTATTACTAACTGTATTACTCTAGTCAGGATGAAATACATGTTAGAATCAATTTTTATCCCCTGTAAGATAGCAGTGTGATTGTACAGGGTCATAATCATGACCAAAGTCCAGTACCAAAGGATGAGTTGCTGAGCCAAATAGAAACATTGCATCCTTTACAAATTTGGATGGTAAGTTCTTGGCATAGCTATAAAGAACCACCTCCATCTAGAGGACATCGCTGAAGAACAGACATGTCCTAGAGAAGCCTCAATACTAGTGCTAAAGCGCTCTATCATAAGAAATCAACAAGCATCAACACAGAAAACAAAATAAAATGACAACAACAAAAAGAAAATAGAAAATGACAAGATGCAGAAGCAAAACACAAACCTAAACCCTCAGCCCATCCAGGACAAGCCCAGAACTCAATGACACAGATGAATCTGGAAATCAAACACTGGCTCTTTATGAAATGATAGAAACAAAAGTGAAAAAACAAGTGGAAAAAGCTATAGAGAAAATAATCTCTCAGTACAAAAAGGAATGATGCTTCAAATCAAAAATATGAGAGAAGACAGAGGTAAAACAATACACGAACTTAGAAAAATGATGGAAATAAAAAATGCCTAAATAGGAAAGAAATGAAATCCACACAATAGATCCAAACAGAAAACCAAGAGATTAAAATCTTCACTGAAAGTATGTGCAACAGATTGAATGAAGGGGATAGAGGAGGGAATAGAATTTCAGATCTTGAAGACAGAATTGCAGCTAGTGATCATGAAAAGAAAGATATCTTAAAAATAGCAAGAGACAACGAAAAAGCAATCCAACTGCTACAAGATGAAGCAAAAGTAATACTGTAAGTTTTATTGGGGTCAATGAGAAAGCTGGAGACAGGGCAAATGCCACTCCAAAAAAAAAAAAAACCCAAAAAACTCTTCATAGAAACAATGGCAAAAATCTTCCCAAGTGTGGATAAAGCATTTAAAATACAAATAAATAAACCATATAGAACTACAAACAGCCATGACCAAAATAAAACTACACCAACACATGTAATAGTCGAGATCCCAGAAAATCAGCACAAGAACAGAGTATTAAAAACTGTTAGAGAAAAGAAACAGGAGACCTATAAAGGAGAGCCCATCAGAATTAGGGCAGATGGCTCAACAAAAAATCCTTAAGTCAAGAAGAGCTTGGAGTGAAGTATTTCAGGTCCTGAAAAAAAAAAAAAAAAAAAAAACTTCCAACCCATATTAATGTACTCTGCAAAACTATCTTTCAAAATCAGTAAGAGAAATAAGATACTTCCATGACAAAGAATGATTGAAGAAATTCATGACCAATAAACCAATCCTATGAAGAGTACTGAATGACCACAGTTCCAAGAACAACACCACAAAGAAACCAACTCACAGGGCAAACAATAAACAGAGGGGAAAAGCAGGGAACGAACAGCAGGAAAACATTATGACAAAGATAAATCAATACATATCAATTATAGCTATCAATGTAAATGGCCTCAATTCACCAATGAAAACAAACAGACTGGTAGAATGAATCAAGGAACAAGATCCAACAATATGCTGTATATAAGAAACATATTTTACTCATAAAGAAATTCATGGACTGAAAGTCAAAGGATAGAAAATCTTCCATTAATCAGGAACCCAGAAAAAAAAGCATGGGTAGCTATTCTGGTTTCACACAATGTGATCTTCAAACCAAGATGATCAAAAGAGATAAAAAAGGGTCACTACATACTTGTTAGGGGAAAATTTGAAGAGGAGGAGATATCATAAATATACATGCACCAAATATGGGAGCACCTAATTATATAACTCAATTATTAATAGATATGAAAAATCATATAACCTATAACAAAATTGTAACAGGAGACTTTAATACCCCATTGTCACAAAGCAATAGATCAACTAGACAAAAAAAATCAACAAAGATATATCAGAACAAACCTGTGAACAAATGGACTTACTAGATGTTTTAAGAGCATTCTACTCAACATCATCATAACACACACTCTTCTCAGTTACACATGGGACATTCGCTAAAATAGACCATATAATAAGCGACAGAACACGCTTCAGTAAATGCAAAGAAACTGCCAGGGGTTTAGCTCAGTGGTGTAAATGCCTGCTCGGCAAATGCAAAAGTCTTGAGTTCGATCCCGGTACCAAAAAAAAAAAAGCAAAGGAACTGAGATTATCCTATGCATATCATCTGATCATTGTGCAATGGGATTAATAGTAAAAGAAATTGCAAAAACTCCATAAACACATAGAAATTAAATAACAAGCTCCTAAATAACCAATAGGTCACAGATTAAATTAAACAAGAAATTAAACAATATCAACAACTAAATGAGAATACAGATATCATATACTGGAAATTATGCGATGCAATGAAAGCAGTCCTAAGAGACAAACTTTTAATGGTGAGTTCTCATATCAGGAAAACAGAACAAGCACAACCTAATGTTGTACCTCAAGTTTCTAGAAAAAAGAAGAGCAAGACAAGACAAAAGCCTATACAAGGGAGGAAATTAAAAAGAACAAAGCAGAAATTAATGCAATTGAGACTAATAGAACAATACAAATAACTAATAAATTAAAGAGGTGGTTCTGTGAAAGAATAAACAAAATTGATAAAGCCTTAACAAACCTTATCAACAAAAAGGGAACAAAAGACTCCAATTCATGCATTTAGGAAAGTTTTCTTTTGGGTGAAATACTACAGATCCTGTGGAAATTCAGAAGATATCAATACCTACTTCAAAAATCTTTAATAAGCAGGAGGCACCACACTGCCTGAATTGAAATTATACTACAAAGCTACTGTGATAAAATCAGCATGGCAGTGGTAAATAACAACAACAGACCTGAGAATCAGTGGTGCAGACTAGAAGATGCAGCCACAATGACAAACACACTCAGTCACCTTATCTTTGACAAAGGCGCTGAAAACGTTCACTGGAAGAAAGTCTTTGTAATAAATGCTGCTGGAAAAACAGGCTTTCTACATGCCAAAGACTAAAACTAGAGATCCATGTCTATTACTATGCACTAAACTAAAGTCAAAATGAATCAAAGATCTAAATACTAAAATAGAAACACTAAATCTACCGGAAGAGAAAGTAGGTAGATGTCTTAAAGACATAGGTGTAGGCACAGACTTCATGAACAAAACCCAACCTGCACAAGAAACACTTCCAAGAATCAACAACTTTAATCTCATCTTATTAAAAAGCTTTTGCAAAGCAAAAGAAAGCAACAGAGTAAAAAGAAAATCTACACAATGGGAAAAGTTTTAGTCAACTGTCCCTTAGACAAAAGACTTTCTAGAACATATAAAGAACTGAAAAAAATCAGACCCCTCAATTCAAAGACTCAATACCAAAACGGGCATCTGGGATGAATACATACTTCTCAGATGAAGAAATACAATTAGCAAATAAACATATAAAAAATATTCAACATCACCGGTCATTCGAGAGATGCAAATTAAAACAACACTGAGATTCCATCTTACTCCAGAAAGAATGGCTATCATAAAAAAATCAACCAATAACAAATGCTGGCAAAGCTGTGAGAAAAAAAGGATGGTGGGAGTGCAGACTGGTGCAACCACTGTGGAAATTGGTGTGGAGATTCCTCAACTAGGATAAGCGGTTTCATTTGACCCACTCATTCCCCTTCTGAGTATTTTCCCAGAAGAATTAAAAACATCGTATCACAGCAATATGTGTGCACCCATATTTATGGCAACAGAATTTGTAATAGCTTAATCTTAGAAACAACCCAAATGCCCATCAACCAAGGAATGGATACAAAAAAAGGGGTGGTATTTTTATACAATGGAGTACTACTTAGATATAAAGAAGAATAAATTTGAGGCTTTTATAGGTAAATGGATGCAACCTGTGACCACATGCTTAAGTGAAATAAATCAGACTCAGATGCGTAAACATTGTATTGTCTCCCTAGTATGAGAAGTGGAAAGAGTAAATAAGATCCAAAATATACAGTAGATATTGTGAAAGGGGAAGAAACTGTTCAAAAGCAAGGGGAAACTGAGATGGGAGAAAGGGTAAAATAAGGAAGGTAAAAAGGAAACACATACACATTCAAATGCACAGGTTAGCTAAAATAGCTATACTACTGATTTCTATTAGTCCATTGAAAATAAAAGTTTATGCCTATATTGTTTGATCATATTGCCTATATTTGCAATATGAGCAACTATTTTAAGATAACAATGTGCAACATATTAACAATTGCTACTGTATCTTATTTTGAAATTTTGTATCACTTTTTTCCTTTTAAAATAAAAAATGTATTATTTCTCATGTTATTTATATCACTATAGAATGAATTTATTATTACTATTTTAAAGTAAATGCTTAAAATTTAATTGCTCAATTTTAATTCTCCTTAAAAAAGACCCCTTTATAACTTTAATAACATTATAGCATGTAATAATGTGTGAATGTATGGTGCTAAGCATCTTTGGTTCTAAGACCAAATGTGAGAATCACTGATTATAAACCAACAGGAAGACCTCATGCTTCCATAATTCTTCCCATATTTCTCAAGGCGAAGTGCAAGGGGAAGGAGGAAAGAGAAAGGAAACGGGGATGTAGTGCATTGGATCACGGCTATTCCACTTTTTAAAAAAAATATACATTAATGTCCTCCGTGCTCCTTACAAAAGTCTAACAGATAAGGTTATCTCTATTTTATAAAGAAACCTAAATAGAGCGGAGTGCCTAAAATAACAGCTAGTACAGAATTAAGATTGGAGCACACTACACACTACTACAATCCCACTGATGTGGGAGGCTGTGGCAGGAGAATTTCAAGTTAGAGCCTAGCCCAGCCCACTTACCAACTTAGTGAACAGCTGCGTCTAAAAAAAAAAAAAAAGCAAATTGTTGGGCGCGCAGCTCAGGGCGAAAGTCCTAGGTTTAATACCCAGTATTGTCAGAGAGATGATAGCGCACATCTGTGATTTGGAAGTTCTTATTCTTTCCACTCATACACCCTATCTATGACACAGCATCCCCCCCCCGCCCCCGCCAGCTGGTCAATGTCCACCAAAACCCCCCAAGTTCAGGACTGTGTTCTTTATCATAATTTGTGTTGTAAATCTAAACATCTCTTTCACTTATTGATTTAGGCTTGTTTTTCCAAAACTAAAGAATGCCTGGTACACTTAATATTAGCAGTTGGATCACAGCACAATGTACTAATTTCCTGGGGGCTGGCATATTTTAGTTCATAATATACACAGTCTAATATTCTTCCTACCTCAAGCTACTTAATATCAAAAAGCAAATTTATGAAGAAAGGTCTGTTTCATTTTCTAGGTCCACATAAGGAGTTAATTTTCATTTATTTATCAAATCTTTATATCAAAATTTGTTTATGAGAGCTTGAAAGCACAAAATACAAAAATATAAAAATTAATTTATATTGATGATTGAAAATATAATTATGCTCCTTTTAATGCTTTCAAAGTAAATGAGCCTGTGGCTATGCTGTAACCAGACTTGACTGGAGGTTACCTTTTACATAAAAACCTTAAAATGAAGCATGTAACATATGCTTTGGTGAATAATGATTGCATTTTTTATTTTTTCAATTTTCTTAAAGAAAGAAAAAAATTAAAAACATAAAATAGAAAAAAGAGAAAAAATCAGATTAATACAGAATTCAAAAAATTAACCTCATAAAATCACTACTTTATACATTACATATTGTCATCCTAACAACAGTTCTTAAAGTTACAAAATCAAAGCATAAAAAGTGGCTAGATACTCAAACATTGACAGTGCAAACCCTTCTGTTTAATGATCTAACAGAAATTTAGTAATATGGTCATCTCACACACTATACATTTAGAGCACTTTCCTTACCTTTCACTTTTATAGTATCTATTATAGTTTTTGGATCCCATTACTCTTTCAGTCTTTATTATTTTTACACTAGAGAGACAATGTGATATTTGCTAATGTGAGTGTTGCTTATTTCACTAATGAGGATATTCTCATTAGTTGCCTCCATTTACCTATAAAGGCCTCAAGATCATCCTTTTTATAGCTGAGTAATATTCCATTGTATAAAAATACATTTTTTTCATCCACTATGTGGTTGATGGACATTTTGGTTATTTCTAAGATTTAGCTATCACAAACTGTGCTGCTATGAACATGGGTGCACATATATCACAGTGACATGAACTTTTCAATTTTTCTGGGAAATACACAGGACAGGAAGAGCTGAATTGAATGGAAATTCCAATCCTAGTTTTTTGAAGAATCTCCATACTGATTTCCACAGTGGTTGCACCAGTCTACACTCCCACCAACAATGGAGCAGTGTTCTTTTTTCCTTGCAGCCTTGCCAACATTTGTTATCAGTTGTTGCCTTGATGGCAGCTATTTTTTCTGGGATGAGATGAAATCTTAATGCTGTTTTAATTTGCATTTCTCAAATGACCAGTGATGGTAAACATTTCTTCGTGTATGTATTTGCCATTTGTATATCTTCATCTGAGAACTGTATGCTCATCTCCAATGCCCATTTTTGGAGAGTGTCTTTGAATTTGGGGGCTTGATGTTTTTCAGTTCTTTATATGTTCTGGATATAAGTTCTTTGAGGGATTGTAGGCTAAAATTCTTTACCATTATGTGGGTATTCTTTTCACTTTGTTGCTGATTTCTTTTGAAGTGCAAACATTTTTTAGTAATATGATTCTTTGAAGTACTTCCCATGTGCATTTTATTCATGAATTCTCTCCCTACCTCTATGTCTCCAAGATTTTTACCTACCTTGTCCTCCAGTAGATTTAGTGCTTCTGTTTTAATATTTAGATCCTTGATCCATTTTGACTTTAGTGTATGGTGATATGCATGGGTCTATTTTCAGTTTTCAGCATGTGGAAAGCGAATTTTTCCAACACCATTTATTAAAGAGACTATCCTTCCAGTGAACATGTTTAGCCCCTTTGTCAAATATCAGGTGGCTGAGTGTTTTTGTAGTAGTGTTTGCATCTTGTAACCTGTTCCATTGATCCTCAGGTCTATTTCTTTGCCAGTACAATGCTGATTTTATTACTGTGGCTTTGTAGTATAGTTTCAAGTCTGGAATTGAGATGCCTCCTGTCTTGCCTTTATTGTCTAGAATTTCCTTTGCTATTCTAGGTTTCCTCTTTTTCCAGATGAATTTTAGGAATATTTTCTCTAGATCTGTAAGGTATGTTAATGGTGTTTTGATTGAGATTGCACTGAATCTGTATAACAGTTTTGGGAGTATGGACATTTTCACAATGTTGGTTCTTCTTAACCAAGAGCAAGGAATATCCTTCCATTTTATAATATCCTCTTCAATCTCCTTTCTCAGAACATTATAATTTTCAGCATATAGGTCTTTTACATTCTTGGTTAGGTTGATTCCTAAGTATTTCATATTTATAGATGCTATTGTGAAAGGTGATATTTTCATAATTTCGCTCTCATGGAGTTGTTTGTGTACAGGAATGCTATTGATTTGTGGGTGATGACTTTATATCCAGCTAGGCAGTTGAATTTGTTTATTGCTTCTAGTAGTCTTTTAAGGCAATTTTTGGGGTCTTCTATGTAGAGTACCATGTAATCTGCAAATAATGATAATTTAACTTCTTCTTTTCCTATTCTTATTCCTTTTATTTTTCCCTCTTGTCTGATTGCTCTGGCTAATATTTCCAGAACTATATTGAATAAGAGTGGTCATAAGTGAACATCCTTGTCTTGTTCCTGATTTTAGGGTGAAAGCCTAAAATCAGTTTTTCTCCATTTAGTATAATGTTGGCTGTTGGTTTGTCATAGACGGCCTTTATGAGATTGAGGTACATGCAGTCTATTCCGAATTTCTGTAGGGTTTTTATCATGAACATGTGTTGGACTTTATCAAAGGCTTTTTCCGTGTCTATTGAGAAGATGATGTGATTTTTTTGGCTATGCTGATGTGGTATATTGCATTTATTGATTTGCATATGTTGAACCATTCCTGCATTCCTGGAATACATCCCACTTGGTCATAGTGTATAATCTTCTTGATGATTTGCTGCATTCTATGTGCCAATGTTTTATTGAGAATCTTTGCATCATTGTTCATTAGTGAGATTGGTCTATAGTTCTTTTTGGTTGGGTCTTTCTCTGGTTTTGGTATCAGAGTGATACTTTCCTCCAGTAATGAGTTAGAGAGGATTGTTTGTCTTTCAATTTCATTTAAGAGTTTAAGGAGTACTGGTGTTAAATCTTCTTTAAATTTCTTATAGAATTCAGCCACGAATCCATCAGGACCTGGGCTTTTCTTTGTTGGTAAGTTTTAAATTATGTTTTCAATTTCAGTAGCTGATATTGGGTTATTCAAAATTGTTATATCTTCTTGATTGAGCTTTGTAGTTCATATGTTCCTAGAAATCTGTCCATTTCCTGTGTTTTCCACCCTATGTGAGTAGAGATTTTCAAAATAGGTGTGATCTTTTGAATTTACATGGCATCTGTAGTAATTTCCTTCTTTTCAGTCCTTATTGCATGTATTTGAGTTTTTTCTTTCTTTTTCTTGATAAGGTTGGCCAAGGGTTTATCAATTTTGTTTATTCTCTCAAAAAACCAGGTCTTTGATTAATTCTTGGTATTGTTTTTTAGTTTCAGTTGCATTAATTTCTGCTCTAATCCTTACAATTTCCTCTCTTCTATGAGGTTTTGCTTTGACTTGCTATTCCTTTTCTAAAAGCTTGGGATGTAGCATTATTTATTTGTGTTCATTCCATTTTCTTGATGTGACTATTTATGGCTATATATTTCCCTCTCAAGACTGCTTTCATTGCATCCCATAGGTTACAGTAAGTTGTATCTGCATTTTCGTTGTATTGTAGGTATTGTTTTGTTTCTTCTTTAATTTCATCTGTAACCCACTGATTATTCAGAAAATTATTTAATTTCCATGTATTAATGCAGGTTTTGCAGTTTTTTCCATTGATTTCCAATTTTAGTGTGCTATGATCAGATATTATGCATGGGATAATCATTCCCTTTGCATTTAGTTAAGAATGCTTCATGGGTTAATATATGGTCTATTTTGGAGAATGTCCTATGTGCAGCTGAGAAGAATGTATATTCTGATGTGGTTGGGTGGAACACTCTGTAAACATCCACTAAGTCCATTTTCTCACAGGTATGAATCAGTTCTGTTATTTCCTTGCGGAGTTTTTGTCTAGTTGATATATCTCTTTGTGACAGTGGGGTGTTAAGGTTTCCTATTACAATTGTGTTCTTGTATATTTGGTTTTTCATGTCCATTAGTATTTCCTGTTGCATGGAATACTGTTTTCCATCCTTTGACTTTTAATTGATGAGTTTCATTTTGGGTCAGATGTGTTTCTTGTATGTAGCATATTGTGGGATCCTGTTTATTGATCCATTCTGTCAACCTGTTTCTTTGGATAGGTGAATTGAGGTCATTTACATGTATAGATATAACTGATATGTACTAGCTTGACTCTGCCATGTTGTGTTCCTATTGTTGGTTTCCTGTTTTTCTCCCTTGTTTAATTTCTTGTCCAGCCTGGTAGTTTCTTTCTGTTGTTGTTTTGGAGATTATGGTCATTTTTAGCTTTTTTTTTTTTTTTTTTTTTTTTTTTTTTTTTTTTTTTTGGTTCCAGGGATTGAACTTATGACTCTCACTTGCAAGGCAGGTGCTTATGCCGCTGAGCTAAATCCCCAGCCCCATTTTTATCTTTATCTAGCATGTCTTTCAGTACTCTTTCTAGGGTTGGTTTGGTAGACATGAATTTCTTCAGTTGTTCTTTGTCATGAAGAACAAGAAAGTATCTTGTTTCTCCATCAAATTTCAAAAACAGTTTTGCTGGGTACATCAGTCTGGATTGAAAGTTGTTTTCTTTAAGGGCTTGAAATACTTCACTCCAAGCTCGTCTTAACCTGAAGGTTTGTGCTGAAAAGTATGCTGTGATTGTAATAGGCTTTCCTTGATATGTGAGTTGTATCTTTTCTCTAACAGCTTTTAGTATTGTTTTCATGTTGTTTGTCTGGAATCTTAATTATTATATATCTGGATGTAGATTTATGTTGGTTGTGACTGTTTGGTGTTCTGCATATGTCACTTATTTGTGTCTGAACTTTTTTTTATTGGTACCAGGGATCAAATTCATGACTGCATGCTTTCAAGGAAGGCACTTGTGCCACTGAGCTAAATCCCCAGCCCCTGACTCACTTATTTGTATATCAGATATTTTCCCCATGTTTGGGAAATTTTCTGCTATTGCTTCTGTGAATAGTTTAGTTATATCATTTGCATTGACTCCTGCATCTTCACTGATGCCTATTTGTCATATATTGTTTCCTTGGCACCATCTTGAAGCTGCTGGATTGTCGTTTCATGTTGCTTTGTTGTTTTTATAAAGTGCTACTCTTTCATGATCACTATCTGCGATCCTGTCCTCAAGGTCTGAAATTCTATTCTCAGCTTCATTTAAACAGTTTTCCCAGCTTTCAATAGAATTTTTTGCTTCTTGGATATCTCTTTGAATTTGTTTTATGGATTCTTCTTGTTTTCTACATTATTCAAAGTTTCAATCAATTTCCCATGCTCTTGTATTTTTAAAATATATTTCTTCCCTAGCTATGTTGAACAACTCATTTACTAAGGTTTTACTAAGGTTTTATAAGGTCTATCTTTATATAAGACATTATTTCTAATTTGATTTCCTCTATAGTGTCATGGATTTGTTTCTTTACTTCATTTGCTATCTTTTCAGAGATCTCTGGTGTATGACTTTTAAAGTCCTTTATTTCAATGTCACCTGTACTTGCTCCTCATGGACTAGATGTTTGAGACTGCATTTTTGCCTTTTCGCTTTGTCATTTTCACCTTTCGGGTAAATATTTGGTCTTTCAATCAAAACAGTCTCAACTGCCCATAGTGTGAGTTTTAGGATCCTACCATGTGGTTGATGTTTGTCAAATTGCTGGGTACCACAATGAAGAGAAGAGCCAGTCACCTGAACTCCTCCTACAGGGCCTGTTGGGTGAGTCTTATATTCTTTCTGGGCTAACTAGCCCAGAAGTATTGATGTAGATCAACTCTTAGTTCCTGCTCTTGCTATGTCTTCAGGTTGTTGCAGGTCACCAGATCTCCCTATCTATAGTGTTTGTGTCAGCTGAGGCCCTACTGTGTCACTGGGGGGAGTCTCATAAGCTCTTTCATTTTTTTTCCAAGTTGGGGGAGGCCTTATTGGCGCACTCCTCAACCTGTCTGATGTTCTCTGTGTGGAGGAGGGGATTACCCACTCTCCTGCCACATTCACCAAGGTCTACAGTTGGAGGGAACTTCACTTCCACTATTTACCCACTGCAGATCTCTATTTTAGGGGCAAACTCACCACACTGACTGGAGCCCGTTGAGGGCTTCTGTTTGGGTGAGGGGTTCCTGAGTCTCCCATCCAGCCAGCACAGTAATCCACTATAGTCCAAGGTTCTGGGAGAAGGGGTTGGATCCAAAGATCAACTGCAGTACTAGGTCCAGGAGGCAGGTGAGTTACCCAAGGGGTGGGCAAGCACCTGCAGTCAGGGGCATCCCAGGCCTGCTGGGCTAAGAGGTGGGCCCACGGCAGCAGCCTGAGTCAACCCAGGCATGCCAGGTCAAGGGACAGGCCTGTGGCGGCAGTCTGAGGTGGCACAGTGCTGGATCGAGAGGCAGGGCCAATGATTGTATTTTTAAGGTTAATTTTTTGAGTTGTTAGAAAAGGCAAGTCATAATCACAGGGATCTGCTGTTAGGAATTCTCTTGTCAAGTGACCCGCTCCTCTTCAGGCTACTAGTTTCTCTCCTCTGCCTCATTCTTCCTTTCACACACAGGAGGAGGGACTTCTGCCAGCAGCACATTTGGGAGAAGGTGTGGACCATACACAGCCTCGCCCTTCTGGGCAACTTTCTAGTAAATCTGCAGGAAGGATGCCCTCCAGCTTGCTTTCCACTATGCGGAAGGCAGAGGGAAGGCACGGAGGGAAGGGTGAAATTCCTCCCAGAGGGAATGTATCAGGAATGTCTGCTAGCCACACAGCCAAATCAAATTCTCTAGTCAGACCACATAATTGATAAAACTGATGTTCTCTCTCCTTTTTTCCAATTTCCTATGTAGCAATACACAGTGAGTTCCAAACTAAGGAGTGTAGCACTATTTTTGGTACAATGCTATGGCGTGCTATAAAACTACACTTGGTCTTTGCCCATGGTTCCTGGAACAGAGTTCCTTATGTCCTTAGGAATTTTGAGGGACAGGAGTGTCTTTTGTTAATTATAGCAATGCCCTTTCATGGCTGATTTTAGGGTAATAAAGTGACTTAGAACAGGATCCCCAAACAGTCTCAGGTTGGAGCTTCTCAGGTTATACCTAGAAACTTCAGCCTCCTCCATGGAGCTTGAGAAGCAGAGCCCTCTCTCTGGCTTGGTGAATGTGCTGAAGTGGGGCTGGGAAGGTGCCTCCCCTCCCAAGAGCATAGCAGCTCGGCAGCCTACTCATACGTACACTGTGCTATGCCTGTCTTCCATCTGCTTACTTCTGAGTCGCACCCCTTACAATAAACCCATATAGCTAAGTATCTTCCTGAGTTCTGTAAGCCATTCTTGCAAGTTACTGAATCTGAGGGGCACCATGGGAACCCAATTTACATCCAGTCAAATAGAAGTAAGGTGGCCTTAGGACATGTGACTGGTGTCTAAACTGAGGATCATCTTGTGGGAGTGAATCTTTTAATTTGTGGGATCTGACGCTAACTCCAGGTAAATAATACCATAATTGATTCGAACAGAATTGTTGGACCATTGGTATGAGAGACTTGGAGAACAGGTTGCTGTCCCAGAAAATCCCTCAGAAAGAAACTAAAAGGTACAAAGACAAAGGTTCCTGGATACTTTCTCAATTAATTCTCATCCTAAGAGATGTTATTTATTGGTCTGAAAACCTTAAGACTAAGTGCATGATAGTATAGTTACTTTATATAAATTATTATCATTCCACTTTCCAGGCAAAATACTGAGAGGTAGGGAAGTTAAATCACATTATTTAGGTAAAAGAGGTAACATTTATACTCAGGTCTATCAGTCCTCTACACTATCTCTGCAATGGTATGATTTTAAATGTTGTTAATACACTAGAAAAAAAAAGTAAAAGTAGTCATTATCATAATTTACCTTCCATGTGTACAGATTTTAAGTTGATTTGGAAAAACAGAAATACCTTGGAATGCAAAAAAATTTACACTATTAATGTATATTTGTATATTGATTATTAAATTACTAGCCTAACCTCTTTTCCCCCAGATAAATTTTAAAAGATTCTTTTAGGTTACAAAAGAAAGGAACTATAGCTGTAATGTGATTGACATACTCAGCTTTGAAGAAAAGCAAAATCCAATATGAACAGCAGCAGCCCCTGGTGGTCTATGGGAGGAAATAGTGTATCTGTAGTTAGGGGGGTAGAAATATGTTTTTTAAGGAATATATGTACATATTTAGCCATTTGACTCAGTTCTCAACCCAACACATTAAAAAACAGATGCTTTAAAAAATGATCTGTTGGCAAGATGCTTGTTAAAATTTTATCAGTTGAAATATTAAAATTCATTATGAATTAATTAACACATTATATAAAAATAAAATGTTTTTGTTTCATCGTTTTACAAAGTACTATAACCAGTGGTGAATAACACTGGGAATTTTGTGTGTCTTGATATGTGTTGCTCAGAAACAAACTAAATTTATAGGATTACCACTAAATTGATGACATTTTCTGTCTTCACTCTTGAATTCAGTTGGCAGATGTTTTCGAGAACAAAAAATTCCATCTTATTACAAAACATATTAAGCAGGTTTTCCTGCCAGGCATGTCTGACATGATGTTTATTGCCTAGACCAAATCAATCCCCTTAATAAGCCATAATATATGCCAGCAAGTACATTATTTCATAGTTAAAGAAAATTGCTACAAAAGAGTAAGTTCTTTGATCTCTCATCCTGTTACTAATGCATCAGAAATGTGCTACATAATCCACTATTTACTCGTTTCTATTTATGCACACTTAGTAAGTAAAATAAAATTATATTTTACTAATCTTGAACTTTTAGGCCTAGGTTCTGCTTTATATCTGCGTGGGTAAACTACATACTTGCATAAGTTGAAAGCTAGCTATTTACTAGATAATAAGGAAAAGGAACATTCAAGTATTTGAATATATAGTCACTTGTTGCTCAAAAAATTTCAACTTTGAAGTAGTTCAGATTTTGGATTTTTGCAACAGGAATGCTCAACTGTTAGGTCTATACATATATCCCCAAACCTGAAAACCTTCAACATCTGAAACACTTTTTGAGACAGGGTTTCACTACGCAGTTTAGGCTGGCCTTGAACTCAATTTATATCCCAGGCTGGCCTCAAACTCAAAATGATCCTCCTGTTTCAGCCACCCAAGTGCTGGAATTACAGGAGTATGCTATCATGTTCAGCTTTCTGAAACACTTTTTGATTTCAAAATTTCAGATATGAAATAGTCAACCTATACTGGAAAAAATCTAAATAAACAGTCATTGTTTGTAATACAAATTAAATTTAGTTGTTAAATTAGTGGTTTGAAATGACTCCAACAGCATGGCATCAGTACAAGACAGGAAGACAAGACAAGGTGACATTTATCAGCCCTCACTAATACTGTGAGCATTCCCAAATCTGGACATCAAAAATATCTTCTAGAAGAAAGCTTCAGTTTATCCAAATTGGCTCTTTCTGAACAACTGTAAAACTTCAAATGAATTCTTAAAAAATCAGTCAGAAAACTAGACACCATGAAATAGCTTACATGTTAAGGAATAAGATTTTTTGATGGATGTCAACAAGCAATCAATCCATAAATATTTGAGTATCTTCAATGTGTACTGTCAGGCTCTGCCAAGATTCCCACTCTGTAATTGTCTCCTCCACATTTCGACTTGTCTTGCTGTGGCCACGTAACTCTTTTCCCCATCTGCATCCTCAGCAGCAGTTTGTGTTTGGTTTTCTTTCACCTGTTGGGTCTAATTCATCTTTACTTCCCATCAGCACTGCTCACCACTAAGGCTTAGCTTAGGAAAGAGATGTTCTCACAGTTCCAACTGATGTCACACAGATTAGCATCAAAGTCACTTTGCCTACATTTTTCTCACAATCTCTAAAGGTCTTTTTCTTTATCCTCCAGTTAGATACTTAAATAAGCTTCATTCGTGTGTTGCCGGTCGCTGTTTTGTATATCTCTACACCAAGGGCTAATCTTCTTGCTTTAGTCTCCTTCCAGTGTATTAAATTCTACTGAGTTGGTTTAATATCAGTTTCTGGTTTTCTCACAATAAGCTCACACTACTGCAAAAGGTTCTTCATACCTACTATTGTTAAGGATTGACATGCAGTGCCAAAATATAGAAGGCTAGTTCAAAGGACTACAGGCAAAGGCAAAAAAGATAAACTGTTAATGTTAATAAAATGATAAGAAAAAAGACAAGCAATGTCTCATTATAACACGTGGTAAGTTCCACATAAATTGAATAATCCTAATTATTTCCACATGTCAGATGAACACTACAACATGGGTAGAATTTGGAATGGGGAAGAACATAAAGCAAGGTTACAAACTCCATAAACCAGGAAGTATGTAGAGGGCACAGCAAATGTGTAAAACAGACATGCTACTATAAAACATTTCCATTTTTACCCTTAGTGGACTACAGTGATAATGAAAACAGGATATTCTGCCTCTATACATTCAGATATAGAGCATAGTATCAAATAAATTAATGTATCATACTGAGTAGATTATTTCATGAAACCAAATACATTAATTTTAGGAATGACATACTGGCCACTGGATTGGGCAGGAGACCAATAATATAAGGTTTGGTGCTTGTTTTGGTATGTTTGCTTGCTCTTCTCAGAAAATTAAGCACCACATTTTAATAATTTAGGACTTGTGGTAAAAAAAAGTTTGGGATTTTAATACTGGCTTCATCATCTTATTTAAAAGTTATCTCCATTTTATTAGGAAGCTCCTATATAGGCTGGGAGGGCACAGCACTGAACAGTATAGACCACAGACACCTTCCTGGATCTTACAGTAAAATCTGCATGACCTAGGAAATTTCTGAATGCTTTTGAACTTCAGACTCCTCCTTCATAAGTCTAGATCAATATTATGATCTAATAAAGTAAGAACACACACTGTTTGAGACATTTGCCTCTGTTGTCATGTATTATTAGATCATTCCATACCTTTACAGTATAAAGTTAATTTTCGTATTTCAGATACACACTTTGTTTTCAACTGATAGAACAATGCAGTAAAGAGGAAAGGGAGCAATAATCTACAATAAGTGTTAAGTCCTGGTTTTAACACTTGGTTTTTCCATTCACTAGTTATTTTAACATAGACAAACATATGTGTAGCAATTTCATTAACTACAAAACTTGGATAAAATGATTTGATCCACCTACCAAATTAGGCTGCAGCAAAGAAATAAATGATAACTTCAAATGTAATAATTGAAAAGTATATGACTAAAAGCTAATTGGTTCCTATCATACTCTATATTTTGAGTCAAACTGTCAACATTTGTTATCTGAAGATAAGTACAGGGAAGAAGACATTCCTCGAGTAGATCAAAATTACCTAATAAGTAACATTTTACACAACAAGAACCATTTCTCTTCTTTCCCACTGAAGAACTAAAACTTACTATCCAGAAGTATGTTTGAAGAATTTCAAACCTCTGCTATTCCATACAATTCCAGATTTTAATAGAAAAACTGTGAAGAAAACAATCACTTCATTAACTAAGACTATCACATACAAAGCTGTGTTAGGTATATGAGTCTATTTTTATCTTTAATGCTTTCAATGGGAACTTGAATTGATGAGTGAAATGGGGCAAGCAAGAAAGCAGCAAAAGACATAAGAAAAAGAAATGTAAAAACAAGGACTGCAAAGGAAAGAAAAGAATTTCAGAAAGACAAAGGGAAAGAGAGCAAGCATGTCTTAATGAAGCAACATAAAGGGATTTTTTCCTTTGGTGTAAGAAAAAATAATAGATGCAGGGATAAATGAAGCAATTTTGAAAAACAGGGTAAAGAAAATGCACACATACAAGAGAACAAAAGAAAAAAATCAAAGCCATGGTGACAAGATAGAAAGGAAATAGAAATAAATCCACAGGCAGATGTTTGCGGTATATGCTAAATCTGTACATGTCATAGACAAAAGAAACTGTTTAAGAAGAAATAAAAACCTTAACATACCAAATCACTTTTTCTTTGAATTTGACATCAACAAGTGAAAAGGTTTTATCATTTGTATATTTCAAAGACCTTAAAAAGCTCATTTTTGAAATCTGGGTATCAGAAGTAATTTTTAAAACATTAACTTAGTCATAGATGGTTACAGCAGAAAGCTTAGGATGACTGATGGAGAAGGTGACATCATGATTCTGATGCAGTCACGGGAAAGAAAAAGTCTACAACTACATTAAAACAAACTCACATTAACTCTTAATCTAATAATTATAAATATTTGTTAAATGCTAACATGATTGTCAATGTTTAAATTTGTAATCTGTTTAACTCATCCCACTGAGTGCTTTGGCTATTCTGTTAGGTCACAGTTTGGAGAGCTTAGGAATTTACATGCTACATGCATAAATCAATTCAGTTAAATTTCTTGAATTTATGAAGTGCAATTCCAAAAATAAGAATAATTATGTCTTGACTAGAAATATAATAAAATAAAAATTCAGAAAGCAACATATTTCCCCCTCAAAGTTTGGATGAAATATTTCACTAGTGATCTTTTAAACTATATGAGAAAATATCTCAAGTTGAATATTCTGCAATCTTATTTCTACTGTGTAGTGTAATTTATAAAGACTTAATCTGTCTATATTTAAGTGTTATGAGTGGCTCATTTTTGAAGAATATTATCAATTTACTATCTTACTTTACCCAGTAGTATTTTTAGCATGACTTACTATTTAAAATAAACATTTCACATCCAAAATAAGGATCTTAAAACTTGCAAAAATTTTCTCATTTATATAATGCACAGTATGTATATAATGAAGAATATGTCAAAGAGCAAATACAACTGTTTGTGTCCCTACAGAATCAGATATCCTTGAACAGCACTGCTGTAACGATCTCATGCTGCTAGCGTTACAAAGTGCAAAGGCTCACTAGGAAGAGAAGAGCAAAGGACAAGAATTCTCTCATTATACTATCCCTGAACTATTTTAGCTTAAATATTTATTAAGATATTAATTACTCTTTCTCGTCCTATCTTCCCTCAGAAGTTAGACATCATGGATGGATAGCTGCTCATGTGAAAACAAATCATTCTCTAGTACAACTTACCACCCAAGATGAAGACTTTTTAACAGGGTCCTATTAATTCAGCAGGTAATGTTTCAGAATTACTAGGTTACACATTCTCACTCCTATGGAAATGTAACAGCATAACACCGTAAAGAAATGGTATGTTGGGAAGGCAGACTAGACAGTTTTCTTCCTTCTGCACACGTGATAAAGTTAATTTAGAAAATTTTCTTGATGTAGCATGTGATGTAGCATGAAACAGCAACTGATTTGACAGTTCTATAAAATGTCATAATGAAATAAAAATGACCTGTTATATAATTTTCAGTAACAAACCAAAATATTTCATCTAAGTAGATAAGCATGGGATACAAATGGTTAAATATCTAAGCAATTAGGTTTACTAAAGAAATAAACAAAATACTGTATATGAAATAAAATGTAAATAAAGTAAAAAAATAATAAAAGAAAGTAGTCATCTCACTTACTCTGATATACAATTGCATCATTTCTTTTTCTCTTTGAGGGTTACGATACTTTTCATAGAAATCACGTCGCTTCTTTGTTTCTTTAGAGACTTTATCTTTTCTTTCCCTTTTTTCTGCTGGTTCATCTGCACTATCAGAAGTTGACTGCACATGTATCTTCGGCTTTTCTACCTCAATATAGTTTTCATTGGGATTTAGCACTATTACTCCATATCCTTCCTGTTTTGAAATAAAAGAATGTACCATAAGTTAATCTTAGAATCCATTTTGATTCACAATACAATTTGTAAAATTTGATGAATTTAATGTAGTTGCACATTATAGAAAATATTTCTTTAGGAAAATTTATGGTTTAAAGTTTTCCAGTAAAAAGTCCTTTGAAATAGCTTGTTTCGGTTAAATATATAAATAAGCATATAACATCTACAAGAACAAAAAGAATTGCAACATAAATATTATAAATCTTAAATTAAAAATTCAGATCTCTCAGAGCCCTAAATGTGAGTGAAATAATGATCAAAGTATACTTTCAAATCACATTAATATTTATAATACATATTTTGTGAAAACAACTTCACTGAAATTGAAGTTAACAATTCAAATTACATTTTTTAGGATTTTTCTTTACAATTGTCCTTAATGAGCATTTAAAATTTTTCAACAGTAAAAAGAATATTGAATTTAAAAGCAATAAATCTGATCTAACATTCCCTAAATGCATATATTTATGTTACTAGAAACATAGTCTCTATGCGCATCTTGGATTTTACTCACTTCTTTCCTTTCAGGACATTTGACAAATTACACAAAATAAACCAATACCCTATTATGATGCATGGAAACACTTCTTTAATTTTGAAATTTCATTTTTGAAACTACTATAATAATTTCTCTTTATTAAGAAATATTACTTAGGGAACTACAAGTTCCAAAGTTTAAAAAATAGCTTATTGAGCTCATTAACGCTTTCTTTCAGTTTTTAAAACATATGTTCTCCCGTCTGATTTATTTCTAACCAGGCAAGCATTTCTATGGTTATAATTAAGAAAATTTTTGAGATTTATAACTGATGGGACAATCTAACCATGGGAAACTAGAGAAGGATAAACAATAACCAGTGACAAGCACGTGCAATGCTACTTTTTGAAGCTATTATATATCTGCCTGTTCTATTCAATTCTGTATTGTGGGTGTTCCCATTATGTCCTTGTAAAATCCTATAAGGTCAAACTTAAAGATGTTCTACATTACGATAAAAAGTAAGAGTTGCAGAAAATAAAGCTTATAAAATACCCATCTTTGCTAAAAAAGTATAGTCTTTCAAAGTTATTACCATAGAATCTTCTCTGAGGTTTAAATTTAAATTAGTTATTTAATTAACTTATTTTGCCAAACCAACTAAAAGAGTTTTTTAAAAAATGAAAGGAGTAAAAACAAACCAATGTCAGCATGGATTCCATTACCTTACTGCTAAATACATTACACTGCTGCAGGTGGTTGGCTCTTCCTATAGTTAATTTGGCAAACTACTCCCAAACTTCATTGGGATTCTTTAAAATTTCACCTCCTATTAGATTATACTATTGTCTATAAGCATGACTGTTTGGAAATTCTGAAGATAACTGAAATTCTACGTTTAGCACTAGGACTGGTAAGTGATCTTATATATGTGAACACTATAAAATAATATAGGACAACTGATTAACAAAATATCACACATTCTTCAACAGATGTTCAAATAAAACTTTTAGATAAATAAATGTGTTTCATGAAGGACTTGCATATGCTTTACAAATTTCTTAATTTAAACATTTTGCTTCAAAAGACAAGAGAGTTTTTTTAAAAGTTTCTTAGCTGGTAAGTCAAAAGTATTACCAACAAAAGATATTTTATTTGGTCCTGCTTTATTCTAATCTGTATAGCTATTCAAAAGTCTTGTAATTCATTGTGATCACTGTCAGGTAGACAGATTGTCACTTGGTGATTTTCTACAGTTGGACACACTTGAGTAGTTATTAAAATCACATTTGAAGAAGTTCCTACCGCTCTTCCTTGTGCCTCTTACAACTTTTCACGCCCTTCTCAAATTTCAGCTATAACTTCTCCTCCCACCAAAAGTAAGTTAAAGAACACTGTTGCACTCTGCTAAACAGGGTGAAATAGAGGCATTCAGTACACTGTCTCTGGTGTAAGGAACGTACTCAAAAAAGGTCACCATAGGCCAAAAAGAAAATTGCCTCCTTACTAGATTCTGCACCATGAGTAAGTGGTCTCCTGTCATGTTTCTTCCCTGCCTTCTCTGAGTGAATGGAACTTAAAACACACACACACACACACACACACACACGCACACGCACACACACACACAGCCTCTCATATTCATATACAAGATCAAGCAAACAAATCCCAAATAGAATGGTCCAGTTCTTACACTGGAAAGAACATTATACGATATTGTAATAACACTAAAAATTTCAAACGTAAGGTAAAGAAGTTAAATTTTATTGATATAAGGGAAGCACTGTTTTTGCATATTGAATGACTTCCAAATAAAGGGCCACCCTGAGCAAAGTTTATAGTCACCAGAATTACAAAATTGTGACACCAATTAATAACTTAACTAGTGCAAATATTTTCATAATATCAGCCTTGAGTTTTTAACTTCGATTTTAAGGAATTAGTTTAAAACTGTTGTCCCTATTTCATTTTAAATAGTCTTTGAAATTTGATATGTCCAGTCTAGATTATAAAAAATGGACACACATAAATCATGAAGGACATAGTATTTGTCTAAATTATTGATTATGTAACTGAGAATTACATGACTCACTTGTTCGATTTTATAAAAGTGTCAATTTTTCACTGAGGCATCAACAGAAGAAAATTACTCTACTTTTAAATCACCACAATATAAATAAATTAAAAACTTTATCATTTAGATTTCAAAAAAATGAATGTTTCTGTTTAAACATCTAAATTATTTGGAAAATATTTTACCTTTTAGATGTTTCTGACAACCAATTTAATTAATCATAAGAAGAACTGTTCAGGAACATTTTCTGTAGAAATCAATGCTCATTCTTAGTAAGTGTCTTTGTTGAAAATTAAATTACCATTTCATAAAAACTAGTATTTTTCAACTGAAATTTTACTGATAATATAATTGGTGCAACAGTCATACAGAACATTCATAAGCATTTTACAGTGAGAAAGAGAAAGAAGGTGCAACAAAATAAACTGCTCTACCTACACTGGACCTAACATCAGATACACAGTAAAACTTCATTTCTTCCACCTTTTCTCATTACAATGTCAAAAAATTCTCCATGTAAGGTTAGAAGATTTTGAAATATAATCATTAATACATAGAAACTAAAGAACCAAAGCAATAAAATTCAGCAGTTAAACAACTTTTAAGTAAAAATTACATCTTTAAAAATCACAATGCATTCAGTTTTGAAGAATAAAATTTTATTCTCAATACCTCACTAAATACACAGCAAAATAAGTAAAAAAAAGTTGATAATATGCCTTTTAATGAATATGTCTACAAAGTTCTATACAACTATATGATAAGATAAGGCAGTTAGTATATTATCATAAAAGAATTGTGTGCTACCACTCTAAGAAAGAATGCTTCATAATTTAGGGTTAAAATCTTAAACTATATTGAAATTTTTTTTCATATTTAATTATTCCTTAAGCATGCTAAATTTCAAACAGGATGATAAGGTAGGCCATTGAAACACACAGAAACTTCTGTTATCTTTAAATAAACATGATAAAACTGATTATCTAACATTTTACAACTAAATAAACAAAACTCTTGGCATCTTTTATAATGATTTACTCAAACTAAATCCAATATCCAATATTTCAAGAGAGAAAGCATACACAGAGTTGTTAATTAACTCTTAGGTTTGATCACACAGTCTAGTAGATCAAGAGGACAGATACTGGTAAAAGTAAGAGTTAATTCAACTCATTCCACTTTCTATATTTTTGTATGTATAACTGTAGTTTAATTTTGAGGCCTGTGTAAACTGTGTAATCTTAATAAGAAATCCTCAAAAATTTACTGCTAGACACAGCATTTATTCAGCCTGTGAATTAAATAAAATACACAGGCCCCAGCACCAGCACTCTTTACTTTGGAGTCTCTAAATGAACATACTAATAAATAATAGTTTATCATTCAATCAATCAATATTGGCTTGGTTCTAAGGGGGAAAACCTGCTAGAGAGTTAAATCGGTACAGAAATGCGCTTATCAGCAAGAATCTGCAAATAGATAAATTTAAAAAAGGACTGACCAAAACTAGATTATGCTTGGTCACAAAATGGTAATGGGAGAAAAAAAACCTAAAGATTTATTTAAGTTAATTTAACTTTTAATTACCAATTGCAAGGAGAATAGAAAATAGGGACAAATTCTGCACCTTTTCAAATCTCTTGTGGTTGGCTAAATGCAAAATCAGCTGAAAGTATTTGGTTCTGCATATTAACCTGTTAATACTGCAGTCACATGTGACCGGAGAGGTCAGGGGACACAGTGGAATCCTTTAACCTATGGAACTACCCATTTTGGTCTTTGGACAAAGTTCTGCAAGAGATCATCTTACACAGATTTATCAATCAAATTTTTCAAGTTCAACATTCTGTCTGGTTGGTTTGAAACAAGATAGGTGCTCATCCTCAAGGGAAATGAAACCCAAAGTATTTTATCTCTATATAGCATCTACCCATGGCTAAAATAGACAAACCACTGTCCATTCATCTTTTGTGAAAGATGTATGTTGTGTTTACTCTCATCTTTTTTCACAAGAAGGGTATGTATACGTCACTGTTGCAACATCCTACGTGCAATAGTGAAATGAGGTCATGACAACCAATCAGAAGTCACTAGTGAAGCGTTAAAGTAAACATAGCTGTTGGAGCTGCAGCTCTGCTTGAAAAATGCCCCCTCCATTATTTCAGCAATTTTCTCAAGACGTGACCTGGGACTGAAACAACTGAAATGTCATTTGACTCCTTTTTTGGGCTTCTTCTTCATGTGCATTTAGGTAACAACACCCTACTGATATTTTGTAAAATGTTCACCAGCATCATGCTTCAACTTGTAGCTTCCTGAATTCTAATGCTATGTTTCATGATACATAAAAGAAAAATCATAATATGGACCAATATAGTTTATCCCAGTTAGGATCCCAACTTCAAATAGCTCATCAAGTTAGTCAGTAAAAGAAAACATGCCACAAAAAGTTTTCAGGGGACCACCTGTTGTCTATTATTTTTACATAGCACTTACTCATAAATCATAACACAGGGTAATTAATCAAGCTGTCAAAGAGAAGGTCAAAGGTTATATGGTAGAGTCAGAAGGTCATGCATGGGCTGATAGAGGTCAGGGTCACACTGCATTCCTCATTATCAAGTTGGGATGAGAGACGGCCCAAGCAAACAAAAGTGAAAGCAGATGGAGAAGTGAGTGGATAAAAAAAGCAAGCAAGCAAGAAAGAAAATTTCACAAACAAAAAGAAAAGTGAAAGAAGATTGTCAGCTGCCTTCAAATAGAGAATAGAAGAGAAAAGAAACACACTGAAACGTGCTCAAAGGATCTCAAGAATATAAAGAATCTACATTTTTATTAATTAAATAAATTGCACATAACTTTTATTGGCCCTTTTAGTAGTGCATACTAAGCAATATAAGAAAATACATGTTTGCCATCTCTATACCTTTGTTAGGTAGAGTGCTCAGCATTAAGTAAGATCAGGCAAAGATTTCCAAGAATGATTTACAAAAACAAAAAACCAAACAACTTATAATAACCCTTTAATGTTTCAGTGTTATAATACAGATGCAAATAGTTTTAAGCCATAAAACAAATAATTTCTAGAGAGTAATCCAAAGATATACACAAACATAAATGCATCATGAAAGTCCCTTTGAATAACAAAACAGTTATAAAATATTCTGTTATTACGTGGGCCTGAATTAGATGCAGAATACTGTGCAAAATTAGCTGTCACCCTTTGCTCAAAATCTTTGTTAATCTCATTTTGAATGTTTGCAGCTTTATCAACACATGCATCAATGTCAGCTCCTTGGTTACTGAACCGCTGTAGTTGGAAGAAGATATAATTAAAATGTTTTGGCACAGAAAAGGTGAAATTGTATCTTCCCTCGTTCCCTTAGGAGTCTGTAAAACATGAAGGATATATTGACAAACACACAACCCTGTCTCCAGCTCTGACATCTCAGGTCATTCAACTGTTATTTATTTTAAAACATTCACTTTGCACTTGCCCATAATTATCACCTGCTCCATTTCTAACTTTTTCTAAGATTAAGAACACTATGTTGCTGTAACTTTATAAATTTATCTCCTAATGATTAACTTATTTCTATAAATATACAGTAGCACCACAAAATCAGTACAATTATCACTCACTATCAAGGATGGAAACTGATTGAGTATTAGAGCTTCAGAAAATTTTTCCTATTCTTTGCTTCCCAATCTCATAAAATGACACAGACATCCACATATTTACACATTAAAGTAAAAAAAAAAAAAACAGTAATTTTTAACTGGTTTTCAGACAACTCAGACCAAAATCTCTAACTGGTTCTAGGGAACCCTATGGACAACTTTATTGCATAACCCATATCAGACCTGGATGGGCAAATTTCTCTTACAAACTGTACTGTGCTATTGCTAGCTATACTTTTATAATTTAGAGTGCTAAGTGAAGTTCAGTGTTCTCCTAACTTTATAGTAAAACCTTTATAAAAATTCACACATATCATAGATATCAAACATCACAAGTATTCACATGGTCTTTCAAACTATTTTCACTATGACCTAATTATATACCATACAAACATACTTTAAATTATTGGTCAAACTTGTTTTTGAACTATCCTTACAAAACATTCTATATATCTTAAAACATGC
>PVJX010000391.1:12147-72147 GCA_004027295.1 Dolichotis patagonum | reverse complement strand
TCTGCTTAGCCAAAGAAGGTGATACATATGTGTGTATATGTGTTTATGTATGTGTGTGTGTGTGTGTGTGTGTATATATATATATATATTACATTTTTACACAAGAATAAGGGGGAAAATCTTCTAAATCATCAAATTACAAAAAGTGTATTATACAGTTTGGGCTGTTTTCAGTCAACTATCCTCTTTTAATCAGAATATAACACAATTAGCCCTCTAAAACTTATAGACATTAAAGACCAGAGACTGTCCTCTAAGATTCTTACTTTTTATGGATACTATGCTGCTAAACTTCCTCTAAATATGTGTTTTAGGACAACGCATAGATAAACACAGTATATACTCTAGTGTTCAGATTCATGTGTCTGCCACTGGGCTGCCAATTTTTCAAAAATGTACTCATTAGCTAAATTATTTTTATAGACTATTTAAAATACATCTGTTACATAAAGTTGAAATGTATCCTTTAAACACATATCTTATGTTATCATGCATATGTCTGTTTAAATGTCATTAATCTTTATGAATACAATTACAAACATAATTTACTAATTTATCTCTATAATTACATTTATAATTAGAACACAATAGACACAAGTGTATTTACATAAAGAACTAAGTTAGGAATTGTCTAAAGCAAGCATGACTTTCTTAGCACCATGTTTAATTTTTATTAACCCTAATTCCTCTTTCATTTCTTTGTGGCTTTTTTTTTTACATTTAAAAAATAGAGAAGTGGTCAAACATTTCTGAGCTTCTAGTAATATATTAAAATATCTCTCAGCCTCTCTGTACACAGTGAAATGCCTGCTGAATGCAAAGTGAAGGAGGATGAATTTTTCCAGGTTCTGTACGTCTGATCTCTCAAAACCTTCAAAATCTATCCTTGATCTCAGCAAACACAGCAGAGCACAATGTTATTTATGCATTCATTTATCTTTTCATCAAGGGTGGCTTATGTGGTCTTTACTGACTTTGGTTTCTCATCATCATCGCAGATCAGCATCTGCATTGTGTGCACTTGTAACAGGGATAATGGATCTCACTTACAATACCTACAAACTCAGCTGAGAGCCATGCAAAGCAAATGGCCATAAATACACCCATCCTGGCCCAAGTCCTGATGAATAAAAATGAAGATCTTGTCAAATAATAAAGTGACAGGTTAATTTACAGCATGGAATAGTGTGAACAGGAAAAGCACTGCTTTTCCAATCTGTATGAACGGTGCCACCTATCTGCAGATTAGCAGAAAGCTTCAGAAACACTAATTCAGAAATCGGGATAAATACATGTGATGTTGCTTAGTTTTGTAAATATCACAGGAATGGAATTGACGATAAAGGCAAATGCGAGATTAGACACACACAGTTGCTTTCGAACCAAAAAAACAAGATTCTCAACAAAAGCCTGCTGTATCAAACAGTAATAAAGAGCCTCAAGCGGTTGTCTGTGCTCACGCCAGTTTTCATGCTTTAATTCAGCTGCCCTGTGGTTCTTAGCTTTGACATTGAGATCTGCACGGCCACCAGAGATAATTATTTCAACCTTCAGGCCATCAGGCATTCATTTTTGATCATGGATATGTAAGAGATATTTTCTGCTTTCCAAGTCTTCCAAGTAGATATCAATAAAAGGGCAAAAATAAGTAAAGAAGTGAGCATTTCAAAAGAACTTGAACACTCTGCATTACAGAACTGCTCTATCAATTATTATGAACACTTCAGTTTACCTGATAGCTATACAGAATTTCTAATTTTCCTAAATGTTAAACTAGACTTACTTAACTGCTACTAGAACTGACTCCAAAGGCATAAAAATTGTTTAAATATTTACAGTAGAATACATGCTGTACATATTTTAATGGAAATTCAAAACATTTTAGCATGAATCTACAAACTAAATAATAATAACTTCTAAGTTATTTTTCTATATGATAATGTGCTTTTATGCAAAATTACAAACAACATACATCATTAAAATATTTTATTGGAAGTCACAGAATTATTAAACAAAATAAGATGAAAAATCTGTAAAGTATGGAAAAATTACATTGCTCTCCTTGAGAAATATGGAGAAAGTATTAAGTAATTATCACATAATTTGGAGCAAAAATTAAATCAAACCATTCTAATAACGGTAAGTGATAACAATAAAATGTTAAGTATATGTTACCAAAATTTTATTTATTTCAGAATATTAATAAACTAATAGCTAAATAGTAAGAGTTTTAAATATATGATTGATACCAGGTAGAAAAGAAGCATGAAAGATCACAAACTTCCATAAGCAAATACAAAATAGGATTCATCATCATTTTCCTCAATCTCTTTCTCAAGGAAAAATGTGTAAGATATTTAAAGAATATGTCATAGTCTATTATTCAATAAAAAACCTGTGTCTATGAAATTTACTGAAGTAGGTAACTGGAGAAGATAAGACTGTGGCTACCCTAAAACACTGGCCCTAGCCTTCAAATAGAAACCAGTTGAAACTGTTATGATGGAAGCAGAAGCAACACTACCATGTTAGATGCGTGCCAATGGTTAAATAATATCCTAATAATTCTAGAAAAATTTATCTCATGTTTAAAAAGAGAAAAAGTTAAGTAGTATTTTAATGAGTAGAATGAGTTTAAATTCGAATATTGTCTTAAAATATGAAACCTCAGTTATTCATGGTTCCCAATGCAAAATGAAAAATAAGCTCAAGAGGTAACATCTTCTGTGGGTTTCTACAACTCCCAGGACACATTCCGCCCTTAAATTGAACACTTAAAAAAATCTAAGTCAAGTATAAACTTCAATATTCTACAGAATGCTAATTAAATTACATTCTAAGAAGTGGTTATAGTAACAGATCTGTCAGAGAATGCACAGTTTAGAGCCTTTTCCATTTTATACAAGTTTAGAACACTTAAAGCAAATTATCAATTCACAAATAAATAGTATCATTTGTGTAACAATATAAGCAAATAACTTGAGTGGAATTGCTTGGTTCCCCCTAGCTCACCCCAATATCAATAAGGAGTGTCCCTAGTACTCTGGGTTTCAAAAACAACAAAAAATTGTGTTTATTAAAAGCAAACTGTTTCCAACTGACCCAAATCTCATCACACATAAAAGCTACAATTTAAATACCTACTCATTCATCAAAATTACTTTCCATTGAAATGCATTTCCTTTAACTATTAGATAAAATGTAGATCCAACATGATAGTGAAAATTCAAAATGATATGTTATATGGAGTAAAAGTTACATGAGAGAAGAGGCCTAAAACTTTAGAATCTATGGACTCCTTCTAGGAGAAAATACACTTTACACTTGTACTTACAGTTTTTCAACTCCTGTTTCCCTATTTAAGAAAAAAAAAATCGGTACTCTTGAAAAATCAGCAATAAAAGGCAAAGAGACTACACTCGATTGGCTGATACTTTTATTCTACACAACTTTAAAGGTTAAAAGAAGCAGACTAAAGGTAAGAAAACTCACTCAAAGAATGGCGAACTAGGATAGAAAAAATAAAACTGCCCATTATAATGGGATGCTAGGTTTTATTTAATTCAACAGAAGATTAATTCTGTACTAATTCTTCATATTTCCTTCATTGAGGTACAAACAGATATTCGTTCTAAAAATACCTGGGGCAGAGATACATGTGTCCCTGCATATACCTTTTAGATTTTCTTACTACTATTGGGAAATAAAACAAATTCTAATTACAGATTCAAAACAAAGACATCCAAAACGTATAAAGTATAAGACAGACCTAAGGAAAGTTCAGAGGACATTGGAGATATTTACAAACACTACACTTGAAAATTCCTATTTGACCAAAATTCCTCTTCCCTGTTTCTTAACCTTTTGTTGTACCATGTCCGCAAACTCAAGTTAATCTGCAAGCCTTAGATAATTCTGGAATTTAGTGAACTCCAGTGATTCAAGGACATTCCTGTGGAATTAACATCTTCCTCTCCCTCGACCCCTATATTTTTTGACATTTATCATGAGATGAATACCAGGATGACAAAATGAGATAGTATTATTTCTTATCATCTGAAATATATTATTGTAGACACTTCTTTTTTTCTATTATTCTCTTGTGCATAAGCTTCACATGTTTTCCTTCTGATGTATTTTTTTTAAAAAACTATCTGTGTAAGGTATTGATCTAAAAGTTCTTAGCTGAATACAACAGGGTGGCCAGACCTTAAACATGACTACATTACCCATCACAAAGGTGACATATTTATGGTGATTGCCTGCTCCTCGTAGGGACCTTACTTTCTCTGTTCTCTTTTGTTTAGTTCTTACCCTTCATTTTCTTTTTTATGACTTAACTGTGTGTTGGCTAGTAGATACTTGGTAGTAATGAACCTTCTTAGTGGTATACAGAATATAAATGAGCACTAGTCCACATATATATAAAATAAAGCTTTAAATCAGCTCAATTACTAAGGAAAACATTAATTTGGTTGTTTTCTTTCTGTCTCTTTGTGGTAATATATTTCAAGTAATTTTAAACACATGCAAAAAAATAAATACTGAAAGCTACTGTACACCCTATAGAAAGTCTAACACAGTATGGCTTAAGAATGAAAAATTATAAATAACAATAGCTCACATGTACTGAGTGCTCACTACGTTATTGGCACATTAAGCACTTTGCATGTATTATTTAATCATCTCCAAATCCTGTGAAGTACAGATATTGCTGGTATCATTATAGCTGTTAATACACAAAAAGTAGTAGGACTGGAATCAGAATGTAGCCAGACACCAATCCCACATGGCTCATCAGTGAGATATATACAAAATCTTTAATACTTTTCACACATGCTAAGTGCTTCCTAATTTTAATTATGATTATCATTTACTGCTTTTAAATTCTTAAGTAACAAATACCATTCTATAGCACATACAGATTGATGGCATTTCTGGCATTAGCTCTGTAATGACCATATGTTACCCCTAGGGGTCAGATACATTTTAAAAGGTGAAATTAGAAACATTTGGTATCCATTAGCTAAAAAATCACCTCACACCGCAAAAGCAAGTATCTACCTATGATCCTTGTCACTTTGCTAAAATGTCAGCTTTTGAGGAAGTATAGGATAGATGAGGTGTTTCAGATATTGTTTACGAAGGCTTCTAAGAAGATCCCTTAAATAACTGTCAGTCTTTTTAGTACTATGGAGCAAATTCTTTCATGGAAGGAAAAACAATCAGCATGAGTTTAAACTTCTTAAAAAATAGTTTGATTTTTTAGATCTGGTTTTACTGGATTGACTTTGAAAGTGGCTTACTGTATCATGGAAGAACAATTTATTCTGTTTTTAGTTTGTATTTTTAGGAAGAAGCACATAAATAAATAAATAAATAAATACTATGAATTGGAGCAAACAAGTGCCCTGATCAACTTCAAAAACCTCTATAAAGTTACTACAGAGTTCAAGCAATAGTTTCTTTTAATATTAAAAAATAAGTCCACAAACTGAAGAATATCCATGTGAATAGGTGATAAGGACCATTTAATTACATTGTTATTATTAGATTTAATACAAAAAAATCAGTTAAATGTCATATAGTAGATTAAGCCAATATTAAGTCTTAATTTTAATGGCCTTAGTATAATTCTTTACTTGTCTATATTAATACTTCGTGGAAAATTTAATAACTGAAAAATTATCATGAAAAAAGAGTAAATATTAGCATAAACATTTTCTATATTCAATAAATATTGCTTAGATATACTAATTGGATCTATTAGAATGAAACCATTCAAGTGAGAACACATGTATTGACACAAGTATAATGTGATTACTTTCATGAAAGCTAGATAGGTAATGATAAATATTTAGTGATTTTTAAAAAAACAAACCAATATGAACATCTCTTCCAGGGATCTGTTAACCAATTAACCAAGTAGCACCTCAGCTAGTTACTGCTATAAGAGGAACACGATGTTAAACTTTAAGTAACATGGTAAGGAGTAATATGGTATGAAGCTTGAAGCTCACATAGTACTTTTTCAAAGAGCAATTATTTATCATTTTTCCTTTTTTTTAATTTGAGGAAAAACTTTTGTTCCTATACTATCTGATAAAGTTATAAGGTAAAAATAAAAAGTAACTAACAAGGTAAACTTCAAATTTGAAATTAAGAATATAATAATGCCCTCATAATATATTTGGTACAGCTCTAGGAGTTAGAACACAAATCATGTTAAAATCAGGAGCAAAATAACTCTAAGTATTTTTTTAAAGATGGGAAAATATACGCAACAATATTTATGTAAGTTTATCAGCCACAAAACTGAGATACTCCACTAAACACAGAGAAGGGAAATAGAGCAATGGCATATAAAATTAAATTATGTCTTTAAAAGTTGGTTTTCACTGCAAAATTGTAGTGTTTGGTTTGTCCCTTGAAGAAAAATAATGTCACAATGGTAATGATAGGACTGGTCATAGGACCTGAACCTGACTAGAACCCAATGGTCTGAAAACTACCTGTGCCTTATGCATATTCATAATTTCTGGGATTCTTTCAGGTTTAATGTCTGTCTTCACTCTACAGCTTTAGTAGCTCTGATTCTGTCCCATATCTCCTCACATCTGATGCAAGAGAACTAGATCTTTCTCACGGAAATGTAAAAGGCATAAGGACTGCTAACTAACTATTTAGAAATATGCAGTCACATTTGAAAACAGTGATCCTCCCGTTTGTTTAAGCTCCATCTGAGTTCGTAATAAACAGGAATGAGATTTTTAAAAAGTGTGCACTCAAAAGAAAAAGGGAGATGTCTGGAAGCAAGATAATTTCAAGAATTAGTCTAGAATAGAAAAGAAAATAAGGTAACATATTTAGAGAAATTTCGAATGTGTACAAAAAGAAGAGGGGTAGGGGCTGGGGATTTAACTCAGTGGCGTAAGTGCCTTCCTGGCAAGCGCAAGGAGTTCAATCCCCGGCACAAAAAAAAGAAAAGTAGAGGGGTAAATAAGTACACAGCAGAATCAGCGTACTGTAAAATAGAAGAGTACCACAGGAAAATCAGTATGACTTAATTTCCTCAAACTCATCAAGTCCACTAACAGTCATTTCTGTCCAGTTGTTAACATGCTATTATTACTATGAGAGTCTGTAATGCACTGTGTTCGTACTCACTTGTAAAATTTCTACATTATTTGAAAAACATTGGAAGATGCTTAAAAGTTTGGAACTAAAATAGTCATCCAGAACTTGAAATGCACCATTGATGATCACAGACTTTCTAGTTCTTTTGTATGTGCCATGTATATGTGTACAATATACAGATTGTAATAATCACTGCACTGATAGTTGGAGGATGAATATCATAGGTTACTTTTAATTCAGATATGGTCAGTGTACAATCATGGATAAGCTTACAATCTTAGATATATTTCAGCAAATAGCTGCACTTGCTTAGCAGCTTCTAGGGATCAAGATTTCTAATGATAAAAACAGGATTGGTATGAACAAATCAAAGGTACTTCCTAAGAGTTCAATGATACTGGTAACAACAAAAAAATATGTAGAATTAGTAAGATTAGTTAAATGTTTTAACTTTTATTCTGTGGGCACCTAAAATATATTTGGAAATACTTCTTATCAAGACTTATTCCATAGGACAGGAAAAACTGCAATCTGCAGAAATTCAAATATAATAGAGAAGATATTAAATGTAAGAGTTATGTATGTTTATCATATTATATATTAGGTGTGAAATAAAATGCTAATTTTTGGTTTATGGCTATTTCTACTTTACTCAAATGAAGAAATACTCTAAACAAATTACATCAAAATCATTTCTATAAACCAAACACATAATTACTGTGGTAAAAGAAAGGCTACTCTAAATGTAATTCATTTTTTAATCTAAATAAAGTCAGACTAGTAACAGTTGTCTGATTAAAACAGTACCTTTGTGAAAAGATATTTTAGTCATATATTTGCTATTTAACAGGGAATTACTAAAAAAAGTGAATAGTAAGTATGTAGATTATTTGTTCTACTCTATAAAGGGTAAATAAAGCAGCCAGGGCTTGAGATAGGGTACAAAGAACGTTTCCATGGTTACATGCTTTCCCATATCAAATTAGAGCAGAATTTGTGTACAAGAGGTTTGTTGACAGCCTACATGGGCCATAAAAAGAATAGAAGGCTAGGAGTTTGAAATCTAAATATATGCTGCAAAGTCTGTTGAGAGAAACTTGGGTGAAGAAAGCAGCATCAGGAGAGTAGCAGATTAGTTAAGAGTATCTGATGTCATTTCGTAAAAAGATAATTTTTCTTTTAGATGTAGCTTGTAAAAGTCTCTCCAAATGTATGATTAGCTACTCTTTTCTTCATTTCTACAAAGACACCTCAATCTGGTGTCCACCCAAGCTATTAAGAAGAGCCATTATCTGGCATGCAGCTAGAAGCACCAGCTTCACCACCTGCCCAGTCTTGCAGATGTCACTCTACCATATTCAGTCTCAGCCATGGGGCCTTCAAAAGGACAGTTAAAGGGCTGTTACCACTCAAGTGCTAGCCAAGCAAGGGCTCTGCTGTACACCTGCCCCTATTATTCTTACAGCCATTTAGTAGGAGTGAATTATCTTTTTAGTATATGTTGAAAATTAAGTTGGTCTAACTACATCTTATAAATTATAATATGGTCGGTTGCATGCTCAAAGCTAAAATTTTTCTTTATATACTGGCAAAAGTATCTGGACACTTGTATGATTTCCAATCTTGGGAAACAGCTTACATAGATCTGGGATATTTTATTTACATTTCCTGTATTTTTACTAGGAATAACTGAAATAGATTTTTAGGATATTATTGCATACTTACTAGATGAATAAAAACTACTAATATTACCCAAGATTCTCTTTTAATATTAGATATAAATAATAATAAATTGGAAAATGTTACAAATATTTAAAATATTTTAACAATGTGTAAGAACTAAAGTATAAACACATAAAACGTGACAGTATGCATTCTCAAAAGCAGAACCCACTAAACCTAATTTTTCCGTTATGTATTTTTCAGTAAATATGGATAACATTTTAGCTACTGCTTTTCTGCTAATAATTATGTGGATGAATGAGAGCTAATCATAGTATGTAGTGTAAATGATTCAAAGGGTCATAATATACAAATGAACAAAATGACTATCAACTTTTAACTTGAGAATATATACAGTCCTAGTCAGAGGCAGATTTTTAAAAGCAGTGACTTTGTACATAAATGAATACAGCATTTGATATGATTAATTAATAACTTCTGACTAAAACACGGAAAACAAAAATGAAGAAAACATAACCTTTCCTTCTCAAGTACAATGCAAACCTAGTTTTATCAGCCTTTATTTTGTCCTCGCTAGCGTTTTAACAAGTGCTTTTAGAACGAATGATCAGAAACTTGGGAGGTACAGGCAGAAACAAATTTTTTAAAACATTAACGCATAAGCAGAGAATGAAGTATGTGTAGGCAGGAAAGGAAAAGCATGTAGGTGACATGGAGAGGATTACTGCACTACTGAGCATCCTAACGTGGACAGCAGGTACTGAGTTCATGCAGATGTCTGTGTGATGGCAGCTTGGTTGGTGTGGATGATGAAGCCAACACACCAGGCACTAGATAAACTGTTGCCTTACAGGGAACAAATCTACATTTCAACGAATACTGGTTGACTATACCCAATATACTTTAAGGAAACTTGACTCAATTAGGAAAAAGCCTACTTTATTCCTGGAAAAAGATTAAAAGAGAGGTATCTCTTCCCCAGATCATGTCTACATTGTGGACTGCTTTAGAGTTCTGTGTTTGAGACTGGTTCTTTCCAAGATATGTACAGAACATGGCTAGAATTAAGAAATATGTCCTATCTGTAGTCTCTGTTTTAATTCTATGTAAGACAAGTACTGATTTAACCACTTGAATTGATATCTATTTTGCAATAAGAAGACAGAGACTACATCAGAAAGACTCCACTCCATAACCTTGTAGCATTATATCTTGTTTTGTTATATGGTACAGGGATTGAACCTAGGACTTTGGATATGCCAGGTAAGCATTATATGTATGTAAATCAATGGTTCCAAAACTTAAAACAGATGTAGATAAATTAGGAATTAGAAGATCAGTAAAAAACAACTTAAGAGTTAGCAAAAATAAATACGTTGTTATGACACTTACGAAGGTTTTCATACTAACACGCTTTTATAAAAACAAATTGGCAAATGTTTATAAAAGGTAGTTTCTAGTAAATAACAATTGGAAAATGTAACAATAATCTTAAGAACAGCAAGGATAATGATTTTAAAATATCATTTATATAAAATATAACACTGAAACTGAAATTGAAAATTAAATACTCTAGTCAGCTATACCACAAAACTAAGAAAAAAATAAAGATACTATCACTTGGGCCCTAGATTAGGTGATTGTGCATATATATAATTCTCTTCTATTCCTTCTTAAATTTGAGTGATTACATTTTAAATTTCAACCTTTTGGACTAGTAGTACTTAAAAATGATGTCAATATTTTTTAAAGTTATCCTAAAGAAATTCAATTCACTCCTTTAGATTTCAATGCTATTACTGGCTACCATCTGAAAAATGGAAGTGAAAGCTTTTGCACTATATACCATATATACATACACATACACACACCGCACACAGACACAGACACACGGGCGTGCGCGCGCACGTGTGCTACACAAATTCACAGACGTTAGTTTTATTTTTTTATTTACTTTAAATGTCATAATTTTTCCAAATGTTATACTTTCTCATGTTACTTTAGCTACCTGCTTTAAAAAGGTTTGCTTGTAATACTATATTTCATTATTACATTATGTTAAAAGAAATCGGTAAAAAGACTAAACTAAAATGTTTATACAGATAATCAGACAAACACAAAAATAAGCTGACAAGGCAAGTATTTTATGTTTTACATTTTGTATTTGGTGCTTAAAAGACATGTATTTGCCACTCCAAACAACAAGGAGTAGATTATAAAATTGTAACTAATATAAAGTATCCCACTTACCTTTCTACACAAATTTTACATATCTCTTTCTCTTTTCCTATTTTTAAAAATTAATTTTATTGGTACATTTTAGATATACATAGTGATCACATAGATCATAGGGAATTTGTACATGTGTACCTTTTTCCTTGTTTTTGAATGCATAAGAACCCATAATATTTTTTTAAAATTCCCAACATAAAGCCTAGGAGCTGGAGATAATGGAAAGGGCATGAACAGAATTTAGATTCATAAGATCTGATTTCTATTTCTACCTTTGACTTTTATTTATTATCTATGACATTTTGGGCAAATATCTTAAAACATTCTCAGCCTCAATTTGCACTTCTAAATAATAGTATTAATGACAAGTACTACATATTCAGCCTCAAATAAACAGAGAAAATATAGGGTAATATCTGGTAAAATTTTTCAGTCAGGCTTTAAAAAAGTGAAATCATCCAAATTTTACAAAAAAAAATTAGGATATGCTAATTTCAAGTTAAAATGTGAGTGTCCTAATATTATTTACATGCTCAGTGAATTAAGACTAACTTACACTACATAAGAAATAACTGAAAAGATAATCTGGTACCTAATTTCTGGGAAGAAGACTCTGGTAAGTTTGCCAACTGATGAAACAGATGATGTTAATAAGACAGGAATCAGCAGAAATTCTCAGAGAAAGAAAACAGATCATCAGTAAGCAAAGGAAGCTTTACGAAGTGCTTCACTTGCCCCTGCAAAAGAGTATGATGAAAAATTTTTCCCGCCCTTGAAAATTATTACCAAAAACAATGATTTATTTGAAAAGATTTTTCTACTCACTTTTTCACTCTAACATTTGCACACACACACACCTAAGACTGCGTGCAAACATGGGCACGTGAACACTTAAGGGTAACCCTAAATTCAAACTATGACTCAAGGAGCTATTGTGGACAGTAAAAAGCAAAAAATCTGCAGCTTACATTGGCCCTGCCCATGGCTGTGGGAGTCAGTGAGAGTCAGAGGAGTAAGGAAGGGTCCTCTGTATGACCCCTGCTGGGGAAGCACTCCTAATGAGAGCTACCCCAGTGTATGACAAATTGTGATTCTGTAATTCATAGTATCTTACGAGTTACAGAAATAAAATCCAAGAAATCTGCACACTTTAAAAAAAAACCTTAGGATAAAAGAGCAATTTATATAATTTCCATCGTTTATGCTCAAGAACTATTTTCATATGCTAATGTTTATAAGAGCAACATTTCTCAAATATAATTCTCTAATTTTTAAAATTGTAGCAGCATTATGTCTAAAATATTATATTATTCTTTTTTGAGACTACTTCATCTATACTACAACAATGGCATTTGGAGGGTTTGGTTTACAAACATGGAAATTAGACACTCACAATTTTAAAACTATAGTGAACCACTCAATATTCTTTAGATGAAAAGACTATTCTTTACATCTGAATATTATTTACGGCTAGAATATGCCTTGTAACCAGGAAACACAAACTTGTGCTAAATTGTTTTTAAGAAAAAAAAAATCTCTCATTCATTTTTACAAGTAACATTAAAATCTGCTAATCATATGGGGGAAGCAGTTTATGTTTTCTTTTAATATTTCTTCTAACTTAAATGGATAGAAAGATATTTACTGTCATCAATTTTAAATGCATGTTGTAATTTAATGTTTGATTTCTATTCACAACACTCATTTTAAACACTTCCTTAGAAGGATAAACTATTGAAAGACACAGTAAAATTGAAAATTTTTGAAAATATAAAATTGACAAGTTAATTTATAATATTAACATTCCAGAAATATTTTTTGGCCATGATCTATTCAACAAAAGAGTTAAAATTCATTACAACATTTACATGAGCTAAATTTTAAAACCACAGCTATAGATTTCAGAATTAAATGCAGAAAGTATTGAATAAACATTCTGATGAATGTAAGGTTAAACAAAACCTTAATACTGTGTAAGAACGTAAAGGATCAGGCTACTGTCCAGACAGAGAAAGCCCAATAATTATAATTTTATAGACATTTTGCAAATATTAACCTATAGTAAAGAACTTAAAATATTATTTTAAATTGTAAAATATATGCACAAAATATTTGTGCTAGCATTGTGAAATGTAAATCTCATTTGAAGAAAATTAAAACATATTTGATAACAATGTTAGTTGATACAATGAAGGCATAATACAAAGATGTGTGCTTTATTGACATGTGAAGTAAATCAAACCACTCTGTAAGCATCCTGATTTGAGGTACTGTATAAAAGAAATGGACAGCACTGTCATACATTTACCATACTTCATTCTCTTAGAATTTAATGATAGCTTTCTCACATATAATTTCATGATGACCATTAGTAAAATGAACACATATTACCTAAGACATCTCAATTTTAGGTAGAAAGATTATTAACGCCTAAGTAGAAGAATTATAATCAATGGGAGGTGTTCTTGCAGTTCAGTGAATCCTCTCGACTTTACAGGCTTGCCTTCTACAAAGTCAACTTTATCTCATTATTTAAAAAGCACAAATGGTATTGAATAAAAACTGGAAGGCTGAAAAAGTTGGGAATGTATCTTTGAAGATGTCTGGTACAATAAACAAGACATGTCTTAAATTTCAAATTTAAGGATCTGAAATTATTTTCTGACGAAATGACAAAAGCTTTCTGATTGGCCTAAATAAAAGAAAGCTGCTCTAACAGAGAAAATTCAAGCAAGAAGTATTTTCAAAATTTGCAAATACTTTAATTTAATTATATAACAACACAACTGAACATTGTCAAAATCATTACTTAAAGATATTTCAGAAGAAGAAATTTGCCATGAAAAATATTTAATGGTCATGCAAGTTTCTCTTTTCTAATGTGGCACAGAAGTGGAGAATATATCAGTTCATCATTCAAATGAATGTGCAAAAGTTAACTTTTTAGTAATAGTGGCATTAAATAAATTAAGATGTATGAATGACTCTATAATTGGTTTTATACTATGAAGGAATCAGAATAACAAAGGTAAAAATGCCTACTTTTTAAAATGAAAAAAATTATTAATCCTCTGCACAAGCTTTATATTTGGAAATACTGAGAGAATGGTCCCTAAGATGAGGCTCTTTCCATGCTCAACTCCCAAAGAAACCTTTTTACTTCCCCATGACCACTCCTGCCCCCTGGTGCCCAGAAATTACAGACCACTGTTAAAATAGAACAGGTAAGAAAAAACTGTAAGAAGTATAATATAATCTTTTAAATTCTTTTTACTATTTTCAAAGGTCTAAAATTATCCAGTGGAAGAAATTTAAAGTTTTCCCTTTCTACTAATATTCTAATTTAAAACTGTAACAGAGCACCCTTACCTAAATTACAGAACCAAGAACAAAATCAAGGTAATTCTTTTATACTAGATAGTATATAATTACATATGGAACTTTAAGTCTTTAAAAATTCATTTAAAATTTTTTTCAAAAGAAAATAAGTATCTATGAATAACAAGATGACTAATTCCTAACTATTCAAATCTAACAGGATAAAAAAATTGTATAAAAAGAGAACAAGTATTAACTATTTAAATAGTAAGAAAATCTGACTTCGCTTTTAAATACATTCCAACATCTGTAGTCACACTGACAGCTAATATAGCTGTATAAATTCTCTAACAAGCCATATATATCACTGATTTCATTTATATGTTATACTTTTACCCAAATAAGCCTGAATAAAAAATAAAACATAATTTTGTAGAAGACATATGGAGCAGAAATATAATTCTTTACAGGTGAACTTAAAAAAATGTATCTCACTCAAAAAGCTGAAATACTGAAAAAAAGCATGTATCAGTGTTTTGTGAAAATTTAAAAAATACATCTTTTTGCAGTACGGTTTTTAAAATGTTCAGAAACATAACTCCTGGACTATTTAAAATGCTTTCATATAGTACAAGTATTTTTGGGGTATATTAATTAATATATCATTTTCTAGACTGTTTAAGAAAAGAGTTGGAGCAAACTCAAAACTAAAAAGCCACAATTTTTAACAACAAAAGATCTTTCAACATATATTATCCTACTTCAGTTTTTCACCAGAAACATTTGACCTGATCAGAAACAACATTCTACACACTGTTCCGATGTAGTGTGTTTGGTATTGTGACATGTAACTAGCAAAAAAGCTATTCCTTTAATCAAGCAATCATAGTTGTCATGGCATATGCAAAGAATGAGACCTAAAATACAGTTAACATTTTAAACTACTGGGAGAAACACATTATTTTATACGCTGTGCACTCAAGAAGACATTTCTATTGCAATTTTCTTACTGCTATTGTGACAGGTGAAAAAATTCTAATAGGTTCAGAATCATATGTATTCAGCTTTTTTGGAACCTCTATAAAACATAAAAACAGTTTAATGTTCATTTTCTACAAGAATTCACATTCAAAAGAGTCATCAAAATTTACTACATGTGAGATGAGTAATACTGACAGAGTTCTCTAGCTCTGCATTTCCCTGAATCTTCTTGTTGTTTCACATTACTGTACACGAGAAAAGTACATTTCTTTTTGTTATATTGTGCTGACTTAGAGCATTTAGAACAATATTAAGTTGACTGTAAAAACACAAAGAACTCTATCACAGTCTGATAAATTTCAATGCATCATCTACATGATAGAAATTTAGAACTGAGAAACTGTAACACAGATCTGAAAACTACCTGATTTGGAGGTGTTTTTTTAAAAAAAAAAAAAACACAGAATATACTGTCAATTTAAATAGAACACATCCAATTTTTTCAGTTGTATTTATCTGAATACATTTTGCTACAATTAATAAAAAATGAAACACAGCACAACCATTGCAATTTAGATTGGCTTATGCTCTTGTGATATTCTTATATATGTTCTTACAGCACTGACCTCATTTAAAAAAGAAACTTAACAAGCTTGAAAGAGTTTCTTTGAAAATCTGTGAAAAACTACACAGAACTACTGAATTAAAGCAAAACATCATTTTAATGGTTAATGCATTCTGAAATATTTTTATCTAGAAATTAGATGAGTCAAACTAGGAAAAGAGTTATCTAAATTTACTGAGTTACACACACACATGCACACGCACGCACACGCGAATGCATTCCATAGAAATCACACCCCTAACAATGTTCTGTTTTAATCCACATCTGAGATTTGAGTGTTTGTTACTCTTCTCTCTTTGATCTTCCTCAGCACTCAGCTCACTGTTAGCTGTCTTGGGTGGTCTCCCATCAGGGCGTAGTGATCAGTGTCCCTCTCTATTGGCTGCCTTCTAGGGATTCTATCAGCTGCATTCTCACATGAATCTGACAACTTTATCAGCTCACTTGGGTTGTGGTCAAGAACGTCTCCATAGTACATATAACCTTTCTCAAACAATCACACTTTTGTAGTTGACTCAGATCAAATAATTATACGAACACTTCAGCTATTACACTCAATAATAAAGTCAAAATGAAGAGAAATTTCACATTATGTATAAACCAGGACTTGGTTTTCATGTTCAGACTTAAAAAAAAATCAATTCCAGATTGATTTTTGGGTATATATGGTTATTGTCAGAGGATTAATTGATGAATTTTTCATTTGATGAGTCAGGTGGAATAAAGCTCTGAGGCACTTAGTGAGCAGAATTCTAATTTACTCTGGTTCTTCACACTCTGCAGTAAACTCATCAATTTTGATATTTTATCATAATTTACTTGTTCTTCAAATGTACAGAGTAAGGCTCTAAACCAAAATAAAAGGTAATTAGCATTATGAATACTTTTGTATTTCTGGATTATAAAATTCATGTAAATTGAAATTTAAAAATAGAGTTATACTTTTTGAAATATATTAAATCTATGTTTGATATAACCTGTCTTATTTTAACACAGAATTTCACACACAATCCAAATCTGCACTATATAGCCACTTTGTATTTCCTTATCTAAAAAAGTTCTGCAAAGCAAATACAATAACGTAGCATACATACTATGCTTACAGCCTGACAGCATGAAACTAGACAAAAATTATGGAAATTTTCTTTTCTTTTCAAGAGTCATATTTCTCTGATAAGGAAAACTGTTAAAAGTCCTAAATATTTTCAAAAAGCAATTAAATTCATCTTATTAATCAAGTGACATGTTTTCTAAAACATTAATTTAAAATTTCACTGTATGCTGTAAGTACTTCACAATAAAGCAGGTAGTTCTTCATATTTCTTATGTAATACAGCACACGTAATATACACTCTTAGAAACAGTTGTTTTCCAGAGGTAATCTGCTACGTTTCTAAGATCTTTTATGTATTACTTTTTCATGTACAGTGAGATAGGTCTTAAAAATGAAAAATTTTATAAAGAATACTAGCTTTGAATATGTAGCTTTATCTAAATTCTTTCAAAAATAATTTTTTCTTCTTCTTCTGCAGTTTGCATTTGTGTTACTTTCTCCGATAGTATTTGTTTCACCTTTCTTATTTTCCCTACATTTTCCTTCTCTGCACTTCCTTCTGGTGCTGATTCCTTGCCTAATTCTAAGGCTAGTGAGAGAAGATGTAGCAGACTGCTCTGATTCCCCTTCCCTGAATCTTCCAGGAAAGGTTCCATATGTAGAGTTCCTAGAGGCAAATGGGTTCAACAGCATCCTCTTGCATTTAAACTAATCAACCAGGTTCTCAATCGGTTATAACACTCCAAGTTTCCAGTGCTGTGAACTTTCCTCAAAGAACTATCAGCATCAAAGACAGGCAGCAAAGGGGTCATGGTCAACCTCCTACTTGTCTATTCTTGCAAGCTTTCCTTTTTACCTGCATGACCTTGCCACGTCCCTTCATTACTTTGTTCTCCTTGGATACCAGAGCCAGTAATGACAGTGCCTGCACAAGAAAACAGCTTGGAGCATGAACCAAATGAAAACCTGACTCTCAGTTTGCTGGCCTATTGCCTACCTTCTTAGAAATGAGTAAAAGACAACCTGGATTATCTGAGCACTAACTCTGACCCAGGTTCAGAATTGTCTCCCAAAACCCACTCATATGAGTTACAGCTTGCTAACGATAATAAAATTCTCTGACAACACAACTTTTCCAATTACTCCAAGTAATGTTGCTATGGCTAATTTATGTGACTTTCTTAGCATTTATTTTTATGCCTACAAAAAACATAAAATTTATGACTTCTAGTTGACTATTATTTCTAAAAATTTTATACTAAAGCTAAATATGAAAGAGCAACATTTCTTAAGTTGGTGACTGTTGTAGCATCGAATAATTTTAATTTCAACAACTTAATGTAAAATGAGTTTAATAAATGCACTAGAAACACTTTGATTTCAGAGTGTTTAATAAATAAACCATATTTTCAGGACTGCATAAAAACAACAACAACAAATTTCTCTTTCTTAAGATTATCGCTCAGCCTTAGAATTAGGCAAGGAATCAGCACCAGAAGGAAGTGCAGAGAAGGAAAATGTAGGGAAAATAAGAAAGGTGAAACAAATACTATCGGAAAAAGTAACACAAATGCAAATCGATGGTCATTACTAGGATGACAATTCCACTAATTGAGACGATTTTTCTATTCAAAATAGTGCAGAAGACACTGAAAGTAAATATCCTAAAATCTGATAAACATGTGGCATTTTACCAGCTGTCTTAAAAGGTATAACTGAAGGTAGAGTTTCAGAATCTGTAGTTTTAAATTGTTAATACACTTTAAAATACATTGCCATGGCTATTCCAGAGCTATGAAGTACTAGTGATACCTTATTTATAAAATATTGTGGTGGTTAGTAGGAGGAGTGGAAAATAATATTAAACTTATCATTAAATCACAGTAGTCTATGGTACAATATAAATGTTTATAAAGTCTAACAATGTTGAAAACACCACTGAGAATTAATATTTATTTTTCTTTTTTAATTTTTACATTTTTTTATTAGTCCATGAATGCAGTACATAGTAGTAATATTCTTGGTGAGGAAGTGAAATATGTATATATTAATTTTTTTACAACCCATTTTCCCCTTCCCCATTCCTCCATTTCTCAGTCCCCTTCTCTTTTCCAAAAGATCTCCATTTTTTCTATTATCTACTTTATATTTTAGGTTTCTCGTAAAAAAGACACCATGGATTATTTAAGCTTGTGTGTCCAGCAGAATTTGAATCTCTTAAGTTGTATGCAGCTACACTATGAAATATGGCATTGAAAATAACTGCATCTGTTTTGAGGAGAATGAGAGACACTATGACAGCTATTCATGGCTTCCCTAATGTTTGGTCTTGAAGACCTGTAATGCCCTCCTCATCCTGCTCAGATTAATACTGGCTGTTTCATGTGAATTCCCTATATGTGACAATATGGACAACTATTTGGAAGAAAACAAGAGTCAATATGATAGAGAGTGAATATCTCCAATTGTCTAGCTTTGAAATTTATGTCTTACATTGCTTTCTTGTGATCCGCTTTGCTCTGTTTTGTTGTGTTTAATTTTACCCTATTGATATAATTGCACGTATATTTGAGTGGGTAAGATGGATGACCATATTGCTGTTTTGGTCAGATCGTGGAGCAGAACTGTTAACAGTCCCACTGTTTGAATGTCTACTTTACATGTTTTAACTTTGTAATTTGAACAACTATTTCCAAGAAGTCAGTATGTAATTTGTCAAGTAATAATTTCTTAGGTTTTATTGTTGTTGTACTTTTCCTTTTTTCCTTGGAATACTGTATTGTCGCTACCCTTTATTCTGTTTTATTTTTTGTTTTTTTCCCTTTAAATAAAATTATTTAAAAAAATGAATATAACTGCATCAAAGTAATTGCTTTTGCAAGTGCCTCATTAAATAGTGAGGTGACCAAACACCAAATCTGAAATAACTTATTATTTGCACAAAATCTGAATGGCCTAATTAAATTGCCTCAATTGTCAAACAATTAGAATAAGATACTGTATAAGAAATATGGAAAAAAGGAATAATCTACCACAATTCTATCTCTAGAATACTAAATTCACACTCCATCACAAATAAATTTCATAATCTCTACCTAAAATGTATGCACATAGAAACTCAATAATACAACAGAGCAGGTGGTACTCTGACAAAACTGGGCATTGACGGTTAACTTCTAAAACCCAAACTACCACCTTAACTTGTGAAAATCTTTCTAAAATAGGTTATGTGCCTCAATAAGTAATGCATGTTAATGTTGCTTTGATAATCAAACCCAAAATTGTTGACTATTGAGTAACTATTCCATTATTTTAAGCTATAAATGTGAATGGTAAGAAATACTAGACCACCTGGAGGTTCTAAACTCCTCCCAGACTGACGCAAGGCCCCAGTGCTGCTGCAATGGAGGGGCTCACTCTGCCTGGCTGCCTGGGTCTGGGAGGTTCTAAACCACTCAACCAGGTGTAGGGCCCCACCACCACACTTTGGGAGTGCACCTGCACTAACTGTATGGAGAACGGGAGCTCTGCTCAGACCACCATCCCAATGCAATCCATCACACAATGCCTAGTCAGCCTCACAGGTCACAGAAGTACCGAGCTCAGCCTTGCCCAGACACCCAGAGTTGTCCATCAGGAAGTGATCAGCCTAGCCAATGCGTCTTAGAGAATGCCAGCTCTGCCCACCAGAGCACAAGGTCCCAGCTCCATAGTTCGGGGTGCAGCCCACCTAGCCATGTAGCAGGTCCCAGAGGTTCTGAACTCTGCCTAGCCAGCAGCAAGGCTGTGACACAATATGCCAGGGGCCTGCTCTGGCTAGTTGCATGCTCCAGAGATTCTGAACTCCTCCCACCCAGATTCAAGGCCCTAATGGGGCCACACTCCTGGGGCATGCTCTACTTAGCCACCTGGGTCCCGGAGGTTCTGAACTCCACCTAGCCAGGTGTGAGGCCCCAGTGCCACACTCCAGGGGTGCATCCCTGCTAGCCACCTGGGTCACGGAGGTTCTGAACTCCACTCAACCAGGTTCTAGGCCACAGCAACACACTCCAGGGCTGTGCCCCTGCTAGCTGCATGGAGCTCTGCCCAACTCAACACCCCAGATCAACCCAGTACAGTACATCAGGGAAATGCCCAGCCAGCCTCACAGGCCATAGAGCAGAAATCTCCAGGGTCATAGTTTGGAAGTATACCCTGGCTAGACACTGGGATATCAGAGGATTGAAGCTCTGCCCAGTGCAGCATTTCAGTGCAACACATCAGGAGTGTGCTTAGCCAGCCACATGGGTCCCAGAGGAAAATGACAAAATGAAAGAGCAAGATGAAATCTGAGTCCCCTAGCCTACCAAGAACAAACCCAAGAGACACTGAAATGGAAGACACTGGAAATCACACAACTGAACTTTCTGAAATGATAGCAAATGAAGTAAAGAAACAACTCCATGAATCTGTAGAGGAAATCGCATTGGAAATAATCTCTCAGGTAAAAAATGAAATGACAAATATTACAAAAGAAATGTGTGTATCTAAAGGAGAGCTACATAAAAAAATAGAGGAACATAAGAAAATGATGGAAACCTTGAAGGAACAATATAAGACAGAATTAGAATGCATGAAACAGATTCAAAGGGATATTCAGGAAATTAAAAATTTCATTGAAAGCTGGCAAAACTGCCTGAATGATGCTGAAGATTGACTCTCAGACTTTAAAGACAGGATGGAAGCTTATGATCACAAAAGAAAAGATCTCTTAAAAATAGTAAGAAACCAGGAAACAACAATTCAACAGCTGCAAGCTGATGGATGCAAAGAGAAATAATATAAGATTATAGGTGTCAACAAAAAAGCAAGAGTCAACACAAAATGATATACGCAGACTATTGACAGAAATAATAGCAGAAAATTTTCCAAACATGAGAAGAGAATCTGATATACAGATAAGAGATATACAGGTAAAAGAGGTATACAATACCCCAATTAACTGTAACCAAAATAAATCTTCACCCAGACATATAATAATTAGGACATCAAAAATTCAACACAAAAACAGGATACTAAAAGCTGCCAGAGAAAAGAAACAGATCATTTACAAAGGAAAGACTATCAAAATCACAGCAGATTTCTCAATAAAAACCTTCAAGTCAAGAAGAGTTTGGAGAAAAGTATTTCAGGTCCTGAAAGAAAACAACCCAGATTGATGTACCCTGCAAAACTATCTTTGAAAATTGATGGAGAAATAAGATACTTGCAAAACAAAAAACAACTGAAGAAATTCATGACCATCAAATCAACACTACAGAGAGTACTGAAAGACACTCTAAAAGGAGACAAAGATAACTACAATCCCAACAACAACAACAGAAGAAAACCACTAGGCAAGGCAAAGATTAAACAGAAAAAGTAGAAAACCAACAACAGAAAGATAACGTGACAGTGAAAAGTCAGTACATATCAGTTCTATCCATCAATGTAAACCATGTTAACAATGTAAACACTGGCAGAGTAGATTAAGAAACAAAATCCATCAATATGCTGTGTAAAAGAAACACATTTAACTCAGAAGGAGACTCATAGACTAAAAATCAAAGGATGGGAAATAATACACCAGGCAACAGGAACCCAGAAAAAAGCAGAGGTAGCTATTCTGTTTGCAGATAATGTGAACTTCAAGCTAAGAATTATTAAAAGAGATAAAGAAGGTTGCTATATACTTGTTAGGTGAAAACTTGAAGAGGAAGAGATTGTAATCATAAATATACATGCACCAAATATGGGAGCACCCAACTATGTAAGACAAATCTTAATAGACATGAAAAATCAAATGAGCAATAATACAGTTATAATGAGGGACCTTAACATCCCATTATCACAAAGAGACAGATCAACCAAACAAAAATCAACAAAGAAATAACTGAATCAAACTTGCAAACAAATGGACCTAGTAGATGTGCAACACATGTTCTACCCAACAACATCAGAATATACATTCTTCTCAGCTGCACATGGGTCATTCTCTAAAATAAATCATATAGTAGCTCACAGAACATGCTTAAATAAATGCAAAGGAATTGGAATGATTCCATGCATATTATTTAACCATAGCTCAATAAAATTTGGAATTAACAACAAAAAAACTGACAAATCCCCATAAACACATGGAAATTAAGTAACACTCTCCTCAATAACTAATGGGCCATTGAAGAAATCAAAGAAATTAAACAATATCTACAATTGAACAAAAATGCAAATGCAAATTACTAGAACCTGTGGGACACAATGAAAGCAGTCCTCAGAGGGAAATTTATAGCACTGAATTTCCACATGAGGAAAACAGAATGAACACAAATAATCTAATGCTGCATCTCAAACTTCTAGAAAAAGAGCAATTCAAGCCCAAAGCCAAAAGAAGGGAAGAAATTATAAAGATCAGGGCAGAAATCAATGCAATTGAAACTAAGAAAGCAACACAAAGAATTAATGAATTGAAGAGTTAGTTCTTTGAAAGAATAAATAAAATTCATAAATGGCTAGCCAACCTTATCAAAAAGAGGAAAGAAAAAACTCAAATCCACACAATAAGAAATGAAAAGGATGAAATCATTACAGAACCTGTGGAAATACAGAAAATCATCAATACCTACTTTGAAATTTTTTATAGGTTTGATAACACAGAAGAAATGGACAGATTCCTAAAAGTGTATGAATTACCAGAGCTGAATCAAAAAAGATATAAAACTGCTGAGTAACCCAATTTCAGTCAATGAAACTGAAAATGTAATTTGAACCTTACCAACAAAGAAAAGCCCAAGTCCTGATAAATTCATGGCTGAATTCTACAAGAAATTTAGGGAAGACTTAATGCCACCATTCCTTAAACTTTTCCCTGAAATAGAAAGGAAAGCAAGTCTTCTTAATGCATTCTTGGAAGCAAGTATTATCCTAATACCAAAGTTAGAGAAAGACCCAACCAAAGAAGAAAATTACAGGCCAATCTCTCTAATGAACATAGCTACAAAAATCCTCAACAAAATACTGGTAAAAGGAATGCAACAAGTCATCAAGAAGATTATACACCATGATCAAGTGGGATTCATCCCAGGGATGCAGGGTGGTTCAACATGTGCAAATCAATAAACGTAATACAGCATATCAACACAGTCAAAGGCAGACATCATGTGCTTGTCTCAATAGATGCAGAAAAAGTTTTTGACAAAATCCAACACTTATTTATGATAAAAACCCTACAGAAAATCTGAATAGATGGTCTCCATCTCAATCTGATAAAAGCCATATATGATAAACCAACAGCCAACATCTTACTAAATGGACAAAACCTGAAAACTTTCAACCTAAAACCAGGAGCAAGACAAGGATGTCCATTATTACCACTCCTATTTAATATAGTTCTGGAAACATTAGCCAGAGCAATTAAACAAGAGAGAGAAATAAAAGAAATAAGGATAGGAAAGGAAGAAGTTAAATTATCATTATTTGCACATGATATGATACTCTACATAGAAGATCCCCAAAACTCCATTGAAGACTTCTAGATATAATAATCAAATTTAGTAATGTAGCTGGATACAAGGTCATCACTAAAAAATAAATAACATTCTTGTACAGAAACAAACTCACTGAGAGAGAAATAAGGGAAACCACACCCTTCACTATAGCATTCAAAACAGTGAAATATTTTGGAAATTAATCTAACAACAGAAGTAAAAGATGTACACAATGAAAATTACATTACTCTGAAAAAGGAAATTGAAGAGGGTTTCAGGAAATGGAAAGACATTCCCTGTTCATGGATAGGAAGAACATTGTGAAAATGGCCATTCTCCCAAAATTGTTATACAGATTTAATGCAATTTGAATCAAAATACCACAGAGATCTAGAGAAATAGTCCTAAAATTCATCCAGAATTAAAAGAGATCTAGAATAGCAAAGACAATTCGGGGCAATGAAGGTAAGGCAGGAGCTGTTAGAGTCACTGACTTGAAATTATGTTACAAAGCTACTGTGATAAAATCAGCATGGTACTAGAATAAAAACAGGTCCAGATTTGGTTAGAAGATACAGCCACAACTACAAACACACTCAGCCACCTTATCTTTGACAAAGGGGTCAAAAATGTACACTGGAAGAAAGATAAACTCTTTAATAAGTGGTGCTGGAAAAACTGGCTTTCCATATGCCAAAAACTAAAATTAGACCCATGTCTATCACCATGCACTAAAGTCAAAATAGATCAAAGATATAAATATTAAAACAGAAACACTAAATCTTCTGGAAGATAAAGTAGGTAGAAATCTTGACATAGAAGTAGGCAGACAGTTCATGAACAGAAATCAAACTGCATGGAAAATACTTCCCAGAATCAACAACTGGAATCTCGTCTTAATAAAGTTTTTGGATGTCAAAAGAAATCTCCAACAGAGTGAAACAAAACCAATGAATTGGGAAAATATCTTAGCCAACTGTCCCTCTGACAAAGGACTTCTATGTAGAACATATTAAGAATTAAAAAAATATCAGGCCCCAAAATTCAAAGACGCAATCCAAAAAATGGGCATCTGAGATGAATGCACACTTCTCAAATGAAGAAATACAAATGGCAAATAAATATATGAAAAAATGTTCAACATCAATGGTCATTTAGGAAATGCAAATTAAAACAACACTGAGATTCCATCTCACCTCAGAAAGAATGGCCAAGATCAAGAAATCAACCAATAACAAATGCTGGAGGGGCTGTGGGGAAAAAGGAACTCTTCTCCACTTTGGGTGGGAGTGTAGGCTGGTACAGTCACTATGGAAATCAGTATGGAGATTCTTTAAAAAACTGGGATTAGAGATTCCATTTGACCCAGCTATCACACTTTTGGGCATTCCCCAGAAGAACTGAAAACATCATATCACAGTGATACATGTGCACCCATGTTTATAGCAACACAATCTGTAATTATCAAATCATGGAAACAACCCATCAATCAAGAATGGCTAAAAAAAATGTGGTATTTTTATACAATGGAGTACTACTCAGCTATAAAGAAAGACTGCATCGAGACATTTATAAGTAAGTTGATGTGACTTGAAACCATACTCCTAAGTGAAATAAATCAAACTCACATGTGTAAATACCATACTGTCTCCCTACTGTAAGAAACTGAAAAAGTATATATGATACAAAATCTACAATAAATATTGTGCAAGGGTAAGAAACTGCTCAAAGAGGAAAAGTAATTGGGATGGCAAGAGGAGGAAAGAAGGAAAGGAAAAGGGAAAGACATAAATTTGTGTACATATATACATAAGATAGCTAAAATGACTATAATATTAATTGTATTAGCTATTAGAAAAGAATAGTTAATATTCATATGATTAGATCAATTTTACATGTCTACATCTGTTACTGTAAGCAACTCTTTTGAAGGTAACAATATGCAATATTACAACCATTGTCAAATTCCTATCATCTTGTTTTGTAAATTTATACTGTTATTGTATTGGGTTTACTGTTGTCTCTTTTGCTTTCTGTTTCTCTTTTCTGTGTCTTTTTTTTCTCTTAAAAAAACGACTAGACCAAATATAGTAGAGAGCAAGAGAATCATATAATTTCTTTTCTTGATCTTTATTTATGTCTTCCTCATAAACATAGAATGTAGAGAAAAAAGTAGAAAGATTCTAGATCACATGATGTAGCTTATGTGTTTGTTAAATTATTTAGTGATTAACTTTCTCCTCAGATGTGCTCTTGTCTTCTGCAAGGAGTAGGAGATTTTCAGTAGCAAAGTTTCCCTGTATTTCAACTGGAAAACCAAGCCACCATGCCCTCCACTGGTTTGTTTACCTTTATGAGGGAATACCGCCATCTGGTGGATTTACAAATATTCCTGGTAAAGGACATCAAAAGCAAGTTGCATTTTTCTAACTACAGGCATAAACACATATTTTCTGCCCTTTCTTTGATTTACTTCTGAATATAATGCAGTATGGTACACTTAAACATGTCAGACAACCAAGATGTTACTATACTATTGAAAGACTTTTACTTTATCATATAATTAATTCATTATCAAAGTCTTGGTTCAATAAAGGTGAAGTCTACTGGGTCCCAAACACAGGTTCAAAAAACTTCAAAGAAATTCTCAAGGTCTTATGATTAATCATTAAGGAATGAAGAAAAGATGATAACATAATGAGTTTTTGTGCAAAACCTAGGAATTCAAAAAAAAATGTGAGAACACTTAACTAGACAATGAATGTGGTCTTGAAGAATAAACTATCTTTATGATTTTATTAACCTTCTACCTCTTCCACTAATGTATTAGGTTTATTGAGTATAAACTTTAAAAGAGAACGAAGTTGATGCGGAAGAAAGACATTTCATGCTGTATAGCACAATCATAGTAGAATTCTACGAAAATAGTCCAGAAGGGAGGTTGAGGAAATCAGTGTGATGAAAAAGAGACTAACCAACGCCACATTATATTTTCATTTGATATTTGTTTGCTAAACACCTCTATACCAGCATTCTCAATATATCCAACAGAATATTGTGCTTGCTACTATCCATCTCACAGTGAAACTGAAGTATTATGGGCACTGCTATGAATCAGTGATGATGGCTTGGTCCCGAAGGCAGAGGTCTTCAGAGGTGGGGTTTTGGAATGATGTTTAGATCAGGATATTATTATGATAAATTTCTAATTCAGTGGGTTAGAGGGTGGTGGTGGAAATGTAGGAAATAGGGCCTACCTAGAGGAACCACGCCCTTGAGTACCTGGCTTGAAGGCTGTATTTTGTCCCTGTGACTTTGCTCCTTTCTTGGCCACTATGAGGTGTGCAGCTCTGCTCCACCACATGCTCGTTCTTGCCTCCCTGACTCACCATAGGTGCACAGCACACTCAAGTGACCACGGACTGAAACCAGGGTCATTGTGAGTTCTTTTAAATTAATTTTTCTCAGATACTGTGTCATAGTGACAGAAAACTGCCTAACACAAGTATTATTTCTATTTTGCATATAAAACACAATGCCTTTACTATAAGCATTGCCATATATCACTAAAAATAATTCACTCTTGTAAGTAGGAGCATTAAATATTATCAAATGGGTACACATTCCCTCCATTATTGTGAATAGTGAGAAAACCTGATGGTATATAAGTGTGAAAAAACAGGCAGATGCAAACTGTCAACCAGAGGAATTTTATCAGGGCAATAACTAAGTGACAAATAGGAACTAAGAATTACTATTTAAATGAATTTTAGCATTTAGCTAAATGCCAAATAAAAAGCAAAGCTGCTATCATCAAGCATACATTTAAATTAAAAGAAAGTATGAAATCTGTATTTACAATGTATTAAAACAGTGACTAATATTATGTATCATCTATGCTCTAACAAGTCTAATAAGACAATTTAAATGTTTTCAACCAATGATATTTATGCCTTAAAAAGGACATGACCTATTTCAAATGTAGTGTGAAGCAAAAATAGAAACATGTATTAGGTTACAATTAAAAAGTTTTATTCTGTTCCATTACTTCATTATTCAAAGAGTCTCTGTCTTCATTGCTTCAGTTCTGAGATGGCTCATTAGTTATTAGCCCCAAGAACCTTCTACCTGTATTTTACAGACCTCTATTAACAACCTCAAACTAGAACAAACATTCCGGTTAGTGAATGTTTTAGACAGATGTTTATATCTATGATCAAATCCTAAAGAAACATTAACTCAACGAATGCTTTTGCTATTTAAAATATTCATAGCAAAGGTTTTACAGGATAAATTCAGGCAATAATAAAGACAAGTAGTAGTAGGAACAAATATAATTTTACAAAGGAAAACACAAAAAGGAAAATACGGAAATGTTAGAGGAACAGGCAGGTAAAACCATAAACATCTGGATTTTCCATTTGTACCACAAATGGAAACAGAGAATTAAGAGATACAAATGTATCCTTTCTTACATCATCTTATTTAATCCTTATAAATCACAATGACATTATGACAAAGGTATTCATGTCATCTCCATTTCCTGATACACTCCAAAGAAATTAATATGCTCTGGGGACAAGCTAGTTAGGGGCAGCAGCTGAACCTATGTTTGTTCAATTCTAAATTTTAACTCCTACTGACAATAGTTCTGCATGAGAGTGCTGTGGTGAACCATGGTTTGGCATATACCATCTCAACTGACTCTGTGAAGGGACATTATCCCCAATTCAAAAATGAGAAGACAAACACAAGAAGATAAATTAATTACCGAAATTCTCACAGCTGTCAGGAGACAGAGGAAAAGCTGGAAGCCAGACAACTTTATCTGTTTAGTCAGACAAGTACTGGAAGGCAGTACAGTACTTTTTCTGGAATTTCATATGGACTCTATTCTTCTAGTAGAAAAAAAAAGCAAAAAAAAAAAATTGAAAAACTGCAGTGTACAGTACTCATTCATTGGTTCTCTACAAACATAATTATTATTGGCATTATGCCATCCCGAAAGGAAACAAATGCATTCTTTTCTCCAACATAATAAAGCAGAGGTTCTTTAAAAATTCCCCATCTCTTTCTCTGACCTGCTTCTCTTGCCATCCCAGAAATGTGGCTGCTTTTCAAGATTCAGCCCTCACTTCACTGATGTCCTCTCAGTATATTCTCTCTTCAGCCACATTTAAGGCTTTAACTTGCACCTTCTGTTAATGATTCTGGTAAATCTTTTCCCAATTTCACATCTGAATACCACCTTCTCATCCTGAAATATGTGCAGATAATCTGCTTTTGGGATATTTGCCCATGTTCTAAAATCAAGTCACCTGACAACTAAATTTATCAGTTTACCCACAGCAGAAATCTACCTTTCCAGTTTTCCCCAGTGTTCTGTTCTACAATAAACCTACCAAAAAATCTGAATTACTGAAAGGAGAAAGGAGAAAAAGATTGTGTTTACATACACATCTATGAGGGAAGGAGTAACATGTTCGCATAATATGGGACATTAACAAAGTCATTAATATCTTTACATCTATAAAATGAGGGGCTAGACTAAATATTGTTCCTTCCACATTTAAAGTCCTATATGCTTTGATTTCTCTTTTGCTTCCTATGCAGGTACTAAGAACTGAAGTTTTTATTTTTAAATCTCTTTCCTAATTTTTCTGAATTCTTTCCTGATTTTATAAAACAGTATTTAACACTGTAATCCCGGGTAGCCTCTTTGCTCCAGAGGTTCTGGGGTAGCCCAAGACGCACTCTGAGCTGTGGGAAAGGGTTCCCACATTGCCATACATTTGAATCACCTGAGAAACACTTAACATCCCAAATTAAATCTCAAAGTGTGGTGTCAGTCATCCATATTGTATTTTTCAGATTCTCCAAATAATTACAATATCAACAAAATCTGGGGAAAAAAAAAAGCAACCAACTGTGTTTAAATTATTAGTTCATTTTAACTAAGAATTCAATCCCTCGTATTGTTGGAATGACAAACATGAATATTTAAGTTATTTTTAATTATTTACATAAATATTTAACTTTATGGAATTGGTAATTATGTTTAATACCTTTCTTTATCTGCAATACTATTTTAATTAGATTTGCAGAAAAGCTAATTTCTAAATGATTTTATATTAGAATATTTTGCTACAGATTTGTGTCTGATGTCCTGCCAAAGTCTCATGCAGTCATGGGGAGGCAGGCTTTTTGGAGGCAGTTGAATCTAAAGTTTGTGATTGGTTCACTGTCTGCTACTGGGATTGGGTGTGAATGCTATAGTGCAGGTAACCTGCATACAACCTAAGGTGGAAAGGAGGCTGGCTCCTCCCCTGGGCTCTTGCTGCTTTTGCTGTCCTCCCCTCCACTCCATGAACCGTTGGCCCCAAGCCAGGCAACATCTTGCCTTGGAACCTGCTGATTACGGACGGAAACCTCCACAAACTGTGAGTCAGATAAACCTTCTTTTCTTCTTTAACTTTGGGTGTCACGTATTTTGTCTCAGCAACAAGAGAAAAGTAATTAGGACAAAAGTCTTAGTAAAGATTTCTTTTGATCTTTTGGAGTGGTTTTATTTCATTGCAGTCTTGTAAGTTTTTTAGTAAGTCTTTTCAAGTTTTTGTAAGTTTTATTTCATTACAGAGTATGCTAAGATCAGAAAAGAAAATAATTTTTATGATGAAAACTAGAAAAGCGTAACACTGAGGAAAACTGTGACTGGCAATCATTTATAGCTCAACTAATGGTATAGGTAGATTTGTTAGTTCAATTTAATTTGTATATTACTATAATTTTTAGTCTTTGCTAATATTTTTAAGTTGAAAAGCACTCCAATTTATGTTACGTACTCCAAAGTGTTGGAATGTAAAAATCACTCAAGTAAATACATCCGTGTTCTCCTCGTCTTCCTGTATACAAGGAAGGCTGGAAGGCTGAGTAAAGATTGTGCCTCTCTCACACATCATTTCTCTCTAGAAATCCAGTTAAAAGCTTGTTTGACCTCTTCATTTAGAAAGCGGTTCTGACTTAGGCTAGATGTCCCCATGAGGCCTCCTGCACCCACAGGTGGGACTGTGTGGAAGTGGCTGGATCTAGGGCATGTGAATATGGATGACGGGTGTGTGGTAGCTAGATTAGTTTCTCAACTGCATTAGCACAGTTCTGGGTGTGGCTGAATGGATTTACTGAAGAGGGAATCCCCACCCTGGATGCAGATGAACCAATAGGCTTGTGGCCTGGCTGGAATATAAAGGGACAAAAAGAAGGCAGGGCCTAGATTTCCTGACTGTCCTGCTTTGGGCTGATTCTCTTCTGCCATGCTCCCTGTCATGCTGCCCTGCCTTGGAACCAGCCAACTATGGACTGAAACATCTACAAATTGCGAGCTAAAATAAACCTTCCTCTTTTAACTTGAGTGTGTTGGGTATTGTGTCCCACCAATGAGAAAGTAACTAAGATAGCTCTTTTCTAGTTAAAAGGAACAAGGCCTGAAATAAATATATTCCCACACTGATGATGAGCTTATTTTTCCTGTAGTAACATCTCCAGGTAATATGCAATTTTTTTCCCTTATTGAGACTTTATAGACCAAAGAAATGTAAATGTTTGTGACCTGGAATACATTAGGTCAATCAGAATTTTAAAAATCCACAGGATTCTCTTACTTTATTGAAAAAAAAAATACACCATTATAACACAATGTGCCCAGATGACTTTTGATCACAGGTACCTGGCACAGTAGCTGCACAGTCACACAGATTAGTAATAAAGACTGAGAGCTGATTCTGCACCAGGTGTGTCTTACATGGTCTACACAGAGTATCTAATTTAATCCAGAGCAAGCCTGAGAGCAGCACCCTGCCATCTTTCCTTCACAGATGATGGCCCCAAGGGTCAGCAGGAATGATTTATCTGTAAGGCAAAATATACAGAATACTGTTTTATGGAATAGTATGTTTTTACATAAGTGTGTTTATATATCCACACATGCAAAGCTCTACATAGCTTAGGAAAAAATTAGAAGGATGTGGATCAAATAAGTTTAATAAGATTATCTCTAGCATGGGACAGAAATAGGATAGAAGTTTTTGTTTTTTTTTTAACTGCTAAAATTTTAGTTGCTTTTCCTTTTTTAAAGCATTTTCCAGTTTTTCTCAAAGAAAAAAGAACATGGTTACTCTATTTGTGTGTGACTACATCCTTAAAATAAAACATGAATGTTACAGAAGTTTTTATGTGCAATATATCTATATAAGGAAACATACAGAAGTATATATATATATATATATATATATATATATATGGTAAAAAGAAAGGAATGAAGGGAATGATAATGGATGAGAGGAAAAATAAAGAAATAAAATGCCAGGTGTGGTGGTAAATGCCACTAATCCCAGCAATTAGGAAGCTGAGGCACAAGGCAGGAGTTCAAGGCCAGCCTGAACTATATAGGGAGACCCTGTGTCAAAAACAAAAAAAACAAAAACAAAACAAGGAAAATTTCTGAGGTAGGGTATTTTGGATCAACTGTCTTCTTGGGAAGTTCAATCATATAGGAATAGGTGTGGCTATCTGAAGGTATAGAAACTAGATAGAACACTTGGAATAGATGGTCAGAGGGGAGTAATTCACAGAACCTACATTATCCTAATTAAAGCTACACAATGAAAATTTAACATGATTTCATAGATCATTGGAAAATATGAACCAACCCTTTGGGGATGGAAAAAAGGTCAAATGAAGGGGTATAGGAAAGGAAAGAGAAAGCAATAACACACACACAAAAAAGGATAAATAACTGCTTACATTTTACACAGAAACTTACTAGTAAATCCAGGATTGAATGCCCATATTTTAAATACCACATGCTACTTCTTTTTGCCATTCCTTGGCCATTGAATGTATAACTAAGCAAAAGTACAAATGAACCTTAATAAAAAGTAGGACATACAGGTTATTTGGGTCCCTGATTACAAGACAGAGAATGGCAGAGAGAGTGCCAGCTGAAAAAGTTTTTATTACCAACCAAGTTAAGTTGGGGAAATCTCATGAACCAACAATTGGCTTATCTTCCAATATATGTTACCAAAACATGTTTCCAAGGTGGCAGAAGAAGACTCAGAAAACAAACCATGAGACAAGAGAATCAAGTAGTAAGTAGGAAACAAATACAAGTGAATATATCCAGGAAACACTAGTGTTGAATGAACTGTTTAGTGCCTCTATCCAGAATATTTAGCTTGAGGAACTGAAAGAAAAGAAGGCAAAGGAATATATAATTCAAAAAACAAGCTGGGCAGGCAACATTGTGAAAGTATTCAATCAGATAGACTTCTTGAGGTGACCTCTGCCTTTTCACAGTCCACTTTAGCTCAGTGAGAGAAATGACGTATCCTACCTGCACACAGTCTATTCTGTATAATGAATGCTGTCAAATGTAAAACACCAAAGTGTTTTGACTGAATGTGTAACTATTACTAGATGAATGTGATCAATCTTATATTACAAATAACAAAGAATTCCCAAATTTTTCAAAAGGTACAGCCATTTAAAAAAATACTATGTAGAAAAGCATTTATTTCCCCTATAGGATGGTAAACTTTAGGCTGCTATAAATCATGTTTTATCCTACGTGTGTCTATTGATATAAGAATGATAACTAAGACACCATGAGATATCACAGAAGACATCTGATTTAAGAAGACACGGTAATTTTTTCCTTAATATGCCATACACACAGCGTATTGCACTAGACCTTGACTGTAATAAACTATCTCAAAGACCCTGGAGGATGAGGAATATCCAAATAAAAACTGTAGTAAACAGAACTAGAATGAGTCATCAGCTTGACTAGACAATGAAGACATCCTATTATTTGCCCAGTACTAGTATCTTACAAAATGCTTTCACATTTCTTATGGCACACTAAGGCAGATTAACTGAGGATTCCTCAGTTCAGGCAGCTGAAATGACTTCTCTGAGTCACATAGCTACTATCCTAGTGTGTTTTGTGTTGCTATTAAAACACACACACACACATACACACACCCCACATCTGGGCACTTTGACAAGAGGTTTGTTTAGCTCAGAGTTTGGGAGGCTTGAAGTATTAAAAGTCAGTGGTCCCATCTATATAGTTTCTTGCCAGGGCCTTGCTGGCTACATCACAATGTAGTGGAGAAGCAGAAAACAAAATGGTTGCAAAGGGTCCAAGTACGAGGAATGGTTTCATGTTGTAATAACCCATTCTGGCCATACCAAGCTGGTCCTAAGAGAGCTGGAACTTCTGGAAGAGACCATTAATCCAGGCATAACTGTGGGCCTCCATTCTATTAGCTCCCAATAGACCTCACCTCTTAAAGGGTTCTACCCCACCCAACACCACATTGGGGATCAACCTCCCACCACATGAAACTGTGGACTACACCAATCAACATTATCCTGGAACAACCAGCTAAGTGGTGGCTCAGGCATTGTAAACATGGTTACAATAATCTTCAATACTCTTCCCTCTGAATTGTAAGGTCTAAGACCCTTTTCTGGAATTTGGGTTTATCCATGACTGCTTGTGAACTACACAGTATGATAAAAGCGACAGTATATCAGTTTCAGGCCTAACACTGAAAGGGATTGGAATTTTCTCATCTTTCCTTACATAAGCAGTCAAGTATGAAGTTTGACATGAGACCGTTACACGAGTTATTAAAATTTTATCATAACTAAAAGTGCCTATTTTCCAACTATCAAACAGTATAACACTAAAAGCACTTTTAACTCTTCTGATAATACCAAGAGAATAGGAAACTCACGAAAGCTGGGGTTTTTGTCTATTCACTGATGTGACCCCATTATCCAATACAGTGCCTGCAAGATCTTTGGGATAGCTGACCTGCTGTTTATTTATGGCTTATCTTCTTTCTCCTTCTCCCCCTGGGCAGGCAGTTGCTCAATAAACATGTTAATGAATGGACAAACATCCTACAAACAAACATCAGGAAAAAGCGCAAAGTATCTCTTATCTCCTAAGAAGAAAAATAAAAGGAAAAATAATCTTGTACCAAAACTAGGTAAAACTTGAGAAAGAGCTGTAATCCTGTTTCATTAATAAAGAGCTTTCACTACAAGGCCAGCTTTTCTGATTTACCAAGTATAGGTATCTTTAATATTTTCCTTTACAGAATTCATTTTGTGATTATCTCAGTGGAAACCCCAAATTTCTCAATAAGCATTGCTTTACGATACTAAGTTTTAAGTCACAATACAAAAAATATCAAAAGCAACATATTGAAGACATCTTCCATTTCACAGGCTATGCCTGCATATGTCATTAACAAAGATCTTTTTCCTGCCTCAGATACTAAATTTACACTTTAAGTAAAATTTAATACACCTTATATCCTAGCAAATATGTCTCACTTTAAGTTTTGTTGTAAAGAAATTCTGGGTATTTTATTGTCATCCTCCTGCCTTTATCTAGGTGCTTCACGTAGCAAAACTTTCCATAAAATTCAAAATGATAGGTAACTCCTGATGGGTTATGGCAACTGTTTTAAAATGCAAATGTTCATTTCTTGAATGCTAATTATTCAAGCAAGAAGCCAATCTATGGCAGGACAGGTATACCAAAGGAGGGAATAAACACCATGTGATCTGAATGAATAAAGTACTAACAAGCATCTGGTACAAGTGAATTTATTAGCCCAACTAGGAGAAGACAGAAAGCAGCATAATGTAAGTGTGGTGTGAAGAAAAAAGGGAGGTCAAAACGCGGGTACACGTCTCTCAAAAGAATTAAGCAAAGATAGAGGAACAAAATAATGCAACAAATTCAACTGTTTTGAAATTCATTTCACTAAAAGGTTCATCCTAAAATGAAGATAATTTCTTCCAGTTTTCACAGAAAGACCCTATTCTCCAAGAAGCAAAGCAACTAAGAGTTGCTGGGAGCTACTCTAAATACATAAAATAGAAAGATGAGGGGAAAAGAGCCCAAAGATGGAAAGGAGTGGGAATCTGTATCTGGATTTAGAGTTAAGAAAGTTTTGAAAGGACGATAAAGCACCTGGCTCTGGAGATCTGAATTACAGAACCCGACTTCTATGTTGGATGTGGTGATGCGGCCCCACTCCGCTCTTCTCCTGCAGATTAACAAGGGCGGCTCTGCTGCGGCTCCTTGCTCTTCTTCCCCACTATGCAGATGACCTCTGTGAAGGGTGAAGTACATTCATGTGGTTCATCCTCTTTCTTTCTCACCGTCCTCAACGTAGAAAGCGTACCTTCTCCAGTTTCTCTTTAGATTGTGTACATCTTTCACTTTTCACTAAGCACTGTACCATTTTCTCTTCTCTTCAGTACCAAAAGCTTTATATGGGGGACTCTGAAAGGACGTCTGCTTCATTTCAGGGTGATGGATTGATCAGACAGCCCATTTGATTACTACAGCTTCTTATTCTCCAATCTTATTTATTGTACAGCTAATATATCAATCTGTTATCTCTTCTTCTCTATATTGATTAAAAATTTTAGTGGAGAATAGATGCACCCAATCTGAGGTGTTAAAATATGAACAAAATGTGACACTTAGAATTACAAAAACAAAAATTTTATACCCTAGTATTAATGACTTGCTAATTAGTGAGTACATATATGTAACAAAGACAGAAGAGAGAGAGAGAAAAAAAGGAGAGGAAGAAGGGAAAGACACATACTACTAATTCTGAAACCTTAATTAACAAAGGCATACACAAATCACATTTTCTGTAGATATAGAGGCTGTGCTAGTTTTAGTTCTAAACTTGACATTATTGTTCCCTTTGCCTTTTCTTACTTTTAGTTTGTCATGAACTGGAAGTTTGAAGAGTTAAAGGTATATATTCACTTAGGTTTAGAAATCAGTATAACTTTCATAAATTAACACTCTTGATTAATTTTCTACAACTCTGAAGGAAATGCTGAGATTGGTCTTTTTGCATCATTCTCATTGTAATGTTATTCATCCAAAATATGAAGCAGAAAAATGGAAGAATTGTGTAAGGGGGCAGAAGAAAGGCAATTTTAGAGTTCGATTTTAACACTGAGACTTCATTAGTTTGACTGAAGTGTTTGTTATGAGTACCCTGAATGTCCAATGGACCCACATTAACTTTAAATTCAAATTTATCCATAGGCAATTATAAATGAGATTTAGATGTTTGTTCCTACTATTCGCTCTAACAGTCCTTAAAATATGGTGGCCTAAGAATTTTCCAATAACGAGATATTGGATTTTATACCATTTTGGTGTAAAGCACTTCTCTGTAAAACATAATGCATCTAATAAGTGAAATAACTTAATGTAGACCCAAGATATGTGGTTCCTTTATTATTTAAGGATGAAACCGGAGACCTAACTGAACATATCTTCATAGACTTTTTTTTTTTTTGAAGAGTCAAATATATTTATTGAGAGGAAGAAAGCTTCTGTCTGAAGAGAGACAGAAGGGGTCCCAAACAGGTTGCCCTTCATAGATTTTTTAAATAAGTGTTTTTCCTGCTTTTAGAAGGTAAGAGTTAACCTAATTTAAAATTTTATCTTTCATGCCACTGATATATTAAAGATAGACACATAGGTCAAAAATCTACAGATTTAACATAGTATTTTTAAAAGGTGCCAGATTTAGAATAGGGAACTTTATATTAATTTTCAAAATCTGTAGTATCAATGAAAATTGGAATGGGTTATATGAACAAAATAACAAAATATATATTTATATATATTAGGAAAGAAATATTCCTAGCTTTCTTGAACATATTTTCTGTATAAACATGAAAAGCTTTAAAGTTCTTCAATATAGCACAGTCAACTGGATATCTAGTCTATAAAAACAAGAGCTTTTTTAATTAACAGACTTTTTGTAATAGTTGCCACATTAAAAACTATATTACAAAAGTACTTCATTATACTATAAAAGAAAACCCATCAAAATCACGGCAGATCTCTCAACACAGACCATCAAGTCAAGAAGGGCTTGGAGTGAAATAATTCAAGCCCTGAAGGAGAACAATCTCCAGCCCAGATACAAAACTCTCTCTAGAAATTAATGGAGAAGCAAGATGCTTCCATGACAAAGAGGAAGTTGGAGAATTTGTGACCACCAATCCAACACTACAAAAAATACTAAAGGACATTTTAGAAAGAGAGAAAAAGAATATGAGCATTTCAGGAACAGTGGCAGAGAGGCCTCAGTGAACAGAGCAGACACTGGAGTGGAAGAGAAAAATAGACTACCAATGGCAGAAAAATAGAATAGCAGAAATGAGGCAGAGAAGATTGGCTATAATCTCTAGTATAGAGGGCCTCGAAATACTAACAGAGAGAAACACAGGCAGAGTAGATCAGGAGATAGGGCCCATTGAGATGCTCTATATAAGGAAGCAGTGGGACCCAAAATAAGCAGTACACCCTATGGGAGTGAAAGAGGAGGAACTGTCTAAAAAAAGGAAGGTAGAGGATATTGTTAATGGGGTAACAAGATTTAAAATCTACATTATTCTCATCACGCTGCTTGGATGGATTACATGCTGTTACACTAGACTTGAGGACAAGGTCAGCTATCCCAAATATAAGAGGACATAATATGGTAATCATCCTTAATTTCCTATCAACTTAATCAGAAGCTCTGTATAACTTATACTGTCTTATTATGACTGATCTTATTTGAATATGGTTTGTTAGAGTGCTATCTTGTATTTACTGATTTTATTCAAATCTGTTATGATTGATAGCATCAAGTCTAAGAGTATAGGCAACTACACTGAAAATGACAAGATTCACTAAGATACCCACTCTGGTTTGATTATTGCCTGCTTTTTGAAGTCTTATAATATCTCCAATGCTTTGTTTTTATTAATGTTGTTATATACTGCTGAGACATCATGGTAACCATTGTAGATCACCTTGTATTGTGGTTTTATATGACTTTTTGCTTTATGCTTTTCTAGGAATTGTTTTGTGTTGCTTTGTTTTGTTTTTCCCTCTAATACAGAAAGGATAGATAGATATACATGTAGAGACTCATGCATGTGTAGAGTTTATAAACAGTTTACGAGAACCAACTATATGATGCATGTTGAAATGAACAACTGTTTTGAAGAAAAAGAGACACTACAGTATCCAGTGCTCACTCTGTAATGTCATGATGTGAAATCCAGCAATACTATCATTCTTTGTTCAAAGTGATTTTAGCTTGTTTTGTTTTGTTCAAGTTAACCACATGAAGAACAGCTGTTTTGAAAAGAATGAGAGACACTATGACAGCCATTCTTGGCTTCCCTATTGTCTGGTCTTGAAGACCTGAAACGCCCTCCTCCTAATGCTTAGATCAGTTTCATACTATGTTGTTTTATGTGACCTCCCTGTATGTGACAATATGGACAACTATTTGGAAGAAAACAAGAGTCAATATGAAAGAGAGTGAATATCTCCAATTGCCTAGCTTTGAAATTTATGTCTCTTACACTGCTTTCTTGTGACCCACTTTGTTCTGTTTTGCTGAGTTTAATTTTACCCCTTTGATATAAATGCATGTATGTTTGAGTGTGTAAGATGGATGACCATATTGCTGGTTTAGTCAGATCATGGAGCAGAACTGTTAACAGTGTCACTGTTTGAATGTATACTTTGCATGTTTTAATTTTGTAATTTGAACAACTATTTCTAAGATGTCAGTATGTAATTTGTCATGTAATGATTTCTTAGTGTTTTTTTTTTTTTTTGGTTCTTTTCCCTTATTCCTTAGAATTCTGTATTGTTGCTACCCTTTATTCTGTTTTGTTTGGTTTTTATTTTTCTCTTTAAATAAAATTTTTAAAAATTTTTTTTAAAAAGTACTTCATTGTAATCTAGACCCATGTTAAAATGTTTTTTATCATTAAATATCCAGAATAACATTTCTATTCATTCTACAATTCCTAAACACTGTAAAATAATTCTTTCCATATCAACACATTTTCTTTTTTATTAACACTAATTACCTTTAAATCAATGATTCAGAGATGTCAAAAATGACTCTCAGGGAATGTTTCAAGAAGTCCCAATTTCCTGAATTATAGCTTAGAACATCTGCTTAGCAATCTGGCAAGGAGTATGAAGCCAAAACAGTGCATCTCATATTTGGTAGTTGTATCTGACCTCCAGACTGTGACAGCTGGCTGTTTCCCTATAACCTTTATACTGTAAAAATCTAAAATTCTGTGTCAAGAGATTAGTAAAAATAAGTGTGCCAACACTCAAAGCACAGAGTATATAAAGAAAAGTTGCTTTAGTAAAGTGGAACTTCTGCTTTTCATGGCAAAGGAAGTACAAAATACTGTTAAAAGATCTTTAATTCTCTTAAAAATGGTGACGAGGAGTTCTAAGTGATGAGTCATATTCTCTTAAACTAGGCATAGAGCGGCCACATAGAGAAAGTCCATAGGGGAGAGGTCTGGAATACTGCAAAGAAGCAGCAGTACCCTGTCACATACACCAGCATTCACAACCTGATCTTCCCTAGGCAGCGGGGTTGTGATTTTCACAAGACCAAGAAGGAAACACACTCAGCACAATCTAGATTCAAATTCATCATGGGCTTGTTGACCAGCAGTCCAAATTCCGAAATCTCAAAACATAGTTTAATATCTCCATAATCACTGATGACTACCAATTACTAATAAAAAATACTGCATGTGTCTTTCAAGATCCCTCGCTGAAAAGGAGATTTCAAATTTTCTATTCTGTATTTTCATGGAATTCAAACCTATTTCAAAGATCATTTTAAATATTATATATATATATATATATATATATATATGATATTCTACATATGCAGATAGTGACAAAACATTTCTTGTGAGCACTTATACTGAACAGTTACTATGTGGACAGTGGAAATAACCCATATAATAGGAAATGAGAAGTAGTATTTGGTGCAGTACTGGATGCATCAAATAAAAATGTCACATATATTCATCAATGAACATGTAAGCACCTTCAACTGTGTAATAATCCTGAATCCAGGAAGATAAATCTAACCACATCTATGCTGATCTTCAATACTCACACAGTAAAACATACAGTGGACAAATACTACCTTACTGAAATCAGACCTAAATTCAAAAGTAATTTATGTATTAAAGGAATATTAAGAAATTCGAATAGGCAGAGATCAGAAGAAGGCTTTCTAACTGAAGGAGAAGCAAGAACAGAGAGACGGTAACAAGACTTGGCCTGAGTCTGAATGAGAGTTATTTCAACTGAAGCACAAAATACACATAAAAGAGAAATTCCTAACTCTTTGTGATAACTTACAGTAGCGTGTGGCTGTATCTCAAATTGATTTAGTTTGTTATTACCCCTCAAATGTATTCAATGGCTGCTTTTAGATACACAGAAGCCAATATTTTTTCTAGTGAATTTTTATTATACTATTACGCATACACAAAACTTCACAAATACTAAGTATACAGCTTAATAACTTTCATAAAGTAAAGATATCCACTGGACAGAAATCAGAGTAAAAAAAAAATTAAAAAATGTTCAAAGTCATTAGTCATTTGAAACATGCAAATTCAAACAACACTGAGATTCTCTCTTATTTCAGAAAGAACAGCTATCATCAAGAAGTCAACCAAAAACAAATGCTGATGGGGCTGTGGGGAAAAAGGAACCCTTCTCTACTATTTGGTAGTGTAGACTGGTACAACCTCTCTGGAATTCAATGTAAAGATTCCTTTAAAAACCAGGGTTTGACCCAGCTATTCCCCTTCTGGGTATTTTCCCAGAAGAATGAAAAACATACCACAGTGGTACATGTGCATCCATGTGTGTAGTACAATTTATAATAGCTAAATCTTGGAAACAACCCAAATGCCCATCACTGAGAAATTAATAAAAAAGATTTTTTTATATAATGAAGTACTACTCAACCATAAAGAAGGATAAACTGGAGTCTTTTATAGGTAAATGGATGCAACTTGAAACCATGATCATAAATGAAATAAATCAGAACCATACGTGCAAACATTGTATTGTCTTAACTAGTTTGAAAAACTGAATGAACAATAGATAGTGTGTGAATTGGAAAGAAACTGTTCAGAACAAAAGATAAACTGGTATGGGGGAAAGAGGAAAGGAAGAAAGGGAAAAATATGTTTATACATGAGATAGTTATACAGCTAGTTTCTCTCAGTTCATTGCAAAGAAAGGTTAGTGCTAATATTTTGGGGGCAAGATATCATGCCTATGTACTCTGAATAACTACTACAAAGATAATAATATACAATGTATTAATTATTGTAACTCTCCTACTAACCTGTTTTGAAACTGTTTTATTGGTATTTTTTTTCTCTTTAAAAGCAATCAATCAATCAATCAAAAAACATACAAACACTTAAAAAAAAAAAGAAAGAAATGCCCAGTACTTTTGTGGGGAAGGATGATTTTTTTTCTTTTTGAGACAGGCTCTTACTATGTAGTGCAAGAAGGCCTTGAACTCATTTATGTAGCCTACGCTGGCCTCGAACTCATGGTGATACTACTGCCTCAACCTCTCAAATTCATGGCAGTATCCCTTCCAACAGCAATAATGAGAAATGTCAGTTTGCAAAAAGAAAAATTTTTCTGTACCTAGCATTGAGTATTTTGATCTAATCTATGTAGAATAAATAATCACTAGTAGCTTTGCTTGCTTTTGAATCCATAAATATTAGGTCAGGAGTGTTCTGGCCACTCAATTCATAAATTTTTTTTAAAAAGTACATATAATGATTTAATTCAAGCATGCTAAATTTAAATTGGTGGTAAAAACCACATTATACGTATCATTTTATGGAACATTCTTCCTATTCTCTGCTCATTAAAATATCTTCATATTCTTTTCATATATAAGTAGTTCTAGCATTTATGACTCTACAAAAATAATTTCTATGTATTAGGGTTTTTTTTACTATTTAAGATTTAAAGCATCAAATACTAGTAGTAATATAGTTAGATACAATTTTCTGTATAAAGTAAGGTACAGAAATGAAAATAAAGGTTGGGAATTTTTAGAGGCTAGGTTAAAAATAAATTCATTTCATTTTAAAACATCATGACTCATTCCCTAAATAACTTATGACAAACAATACTGAATTATTTCATTAATATGTAACCTTATGAACATTATAAACAAATTACTCCATTATTCAATTTGTATTTTCTTTGTATTGCTGGCATCTGAATGAACTGGTTATCTGATGCTAAAGAAAATATCCTTTCAGAAAGAGCTTTTTTACCAACTGAGTTAATTTACATTGTCAATAGCCAAAATCAAGTGTGCCTTCCATAGTATCATATACAGTAAAACACTAAGCTAAAAGAATACTTTAACCAATACTAATACTGACTAATGGATAACGTTTTACTACCAAAGCATCTAGCACGAAAGTACCCTTGGTAGATACTTATCACTCAGTGAATAAGGGCTTAGAGAGTTTTCTCAATTGAAGGCTTAAAAATATAAAATTATGCTTGTTTCTAGTGGAAAACTTATCAAGGTGTATACTTTAGAACTAATCTAAGAATTCCTTATTTAGGATATGGAGAAAAACATGCTTAGGTTCTCATCAACTTTTCTAGGACCCATAAAGCTATGAATTCAAACTCTTGTAGTGAAGGAGGTAAGACTATATGCCAATGCTGTACTATTTCCTGACATAATTTATAAAAACCAATAAGGAAAGGGTGCCAAAGTGAACAAAAGATCTGAGAGCTTCTCGTGCCAAGTAACAGCTAATGTACAAATATGCAAAGGCAACAGAAATAGGGAAAAAGCATATTCTTTACCTCAACAGGATAAAGTATTCCATCTTGTAAACAGGTTAAAATCTCCTTTATTCCCACTTTATAGTAAACGAGCCACCTTTCTCTTTTCTTCTCCTCCTCCCTAATCCAGAACTAATCATCTAAGTATCTGGTCTATATCTTTTTAATTTCTATGTAAACAAAGGATATCAATTTGAGTAGATACATACTATCTACTCCACACCTGTTCTTATTATTCAGTCTCCCACAAGGCATTTACTGATGTCTATCTAGACACATGTGACTCTGACAATTGCTTGAAATTTTTAAACTTGGAAATACAGATGGAAGGAGAAGCTGTAGAATATGCTTGGTACCAGGCACTTTGCTACTTTTGTATTTTTTTCACTTAATAGCAACATTGTTACTATTGCAACTTAATAGCAACAATGTAGTACACAGACCCCTCTCTGTTCTTGAGCATCTAATAATCGATTAGTGAATAATCTAAGAGTACAGTATTTTAAAAAATCTATGTGGTATATCTTTTGCCAACTAAATATTCCTTTACATAACTAGGAAGAAAATTTTAAGTTAGAAGAAAACAGATTTTTTTTTTGAAGAACTTATTTTTTCCTATATTTCCAAGTGGACCATATCTGTATCAGAAAACAATATTATAAAAGTAGAACCTATTGGCCCTGAATCAAGGCCAGTAGATTTCTATAGCTGCTGGTTTCAAACAGGAGCCTAAAGAGAATTCTTTCTGTGGTCTGTTGGCCATTTCAGAACTTTGGAAACGTAATGATCAATTCATCAGAAAGAAACAGCAGGTGAGTGTGGCAGACTTTCGGCGGCCCACAGGAGAGAGACCCTGGCACCTCAGGACCTGCACCATGCGGTGACTGGTGACTGGGAGTGCGGGGAGAACAAGGAGCTCCTTCCCTCTTTAGGGGGCAGCTGTGAGCCTGCCTGTGCGCCGGCTGAGAATCAAACATCTTATGTTGTCCTGTCCCCTGTCCCATGTCGGCACCGCCGTCCCCCACCCCCCGCCCCACTTAGCAAGTGGGAGCCAGTGAACTGGACATCTTGTGAAAAGATTGGCTATGTTATTTAGTATGAACTCTCCATATGCAAAGATATGGACAACCATTTGGAAGAAAACAAGAGACAATATGACAGATAGTGAAGATCTCTAGTTGTCTAGCTTTGAAATTTATGCTTTCTTATGTCCTGTTCTGTTGTTTTATAGTGTTTAATTTTACCCCCTCTAAAATAAAATTTAAAAAAGTAGAATCTATAGAATCAATTTAAGACCTAGAAACACCAATTCAGAATATGTAGCATATCACCATTGAAGAGGTGATAAAATTATTTATTAACAAAATAATATACCTTCTTTCTGATGCAAATTTGAAAATTAAAAATACCAGTCACTGCTTTCGAAGAATATAAACAATACTATTGTATTATAAATGCAGAATGTTTCTATGTTAAATAACCATAAGTTGATCCCTTTTCTATATCACTACATAATGGTAGTAGACAGATTTCATCCACCTAAGCACATGAAATACTGAAAATGTTTCAGTCTCACTGTAGGTTCTGTAAGACCATGTCAACTGTCATTCACAATCTTTCCACTACTACCTAATGATTTCCTTGCTTAGTAGCTTTCAACAAAGATATTCAGAGGAAGGAAAATATACAGGGAACAAAAAGTTAAATAATAGTGTAAGGTACTATAATTTATATGACATTAGGTGACACTGTTATAAGTGGTTATATCTATTTTTTAAATCTTTTAACAAGGATTCAGCAGAGCTAAGTTAGTTCTAAGCATCTGCATGATCAAGTGTCTATCACTGAGAGTGATATCATGAAGAGCCAAAGGCATCACATCTAACGGCTTGGGAAGAATACGGTGACACATAACCTTAATATAACACATCTAAAACAGGATTCTCAACTCCACATTATAAGTGCAGTCCTCTCTACTAACACTATCTTGCTTAATATTACTGTCTCCTCGATCACACAAGTTAGCAACTTAGGGGTCACGTTTGAGTTTTGCTTTCCGTCACTTTTCACGTACAATTATGAAGTCTGTCCCTCTGTTCTTAATAACATGTGCTCTCCTGTTCTATGTATGTGCACTGATTTCTCAGTCCACCATTATGCTACACATGTTATCACAGTAGCATTTTACTAATCACCCAAACATGTGCTAGCATTACATTTCTGCAACAGAAATTGGACCATGTCATTTCCCTTTTTTGGAACCACTTTAATACTGCTCCATAACTCCTATGACAATTTACACATAAGAGGCCCTGATGATCCCTTCACCCTGAGACTTCTACTCTTTCTTGCTTACATCAAACTCTACACTCAAGCTTTACTCAGCTAATCTGTCTGCAATACCTCTCTCTACTGCCAAGTGCCTCCTTACACTTGAGAACTTCTGTGAATATTACTACTAGACAGACAGATGGATTTAATATGCTCAGCCACAGTATCCTGAGCTGATAGTCTTGGGTATATATCACACTGCACCAAATCTGCTTATCTGCTATCACTAAACTATGATGTCTTGAAGGCAGGCACTCTTCTGCTCATCACTAAGTTTATATTAAATTTAGATCTAATCTTTAAACTGTGAGTAGTCGTTTCCCCCTCAATAAATATTTGATGGATTTATAGATGAATTAGAGAGATATGACAGATGGATAGGAGTATAGATTTGACAAGAGAAAACAAGTAAAAAAACATTTTCTGTGAAATACTATTTTTAGTGCATTTCTGTTTCTATTTTCTAGATACAGTTACCACTGGAAGACAACACCAGAAGCCAATCTAAATCTACACAGTAGTGCTAAAACTAACTCTCCGCTGCTTGAGTCCTTAGAACAGTTGGTAATATGGGTCTAGAAAAATCAGTACCAATACAGCTGGATACTCAGTAGAGACTCAGCAGCAATGCTGTTGCAAAGAACAGGATAGTGTCAAGATTTATACAGAAAAATGAGAGAAAACAAACCCCAAAACACTAAATAGTTACCATCACCACCTCCATATCCATTAACGTTAACTAGGTAAGTATAATATAACAACTATAATAAGAATTTGTAAATATCATCTTTTTATTTAAGAAAAGGGAACTGAAACCATGTACTCTTTTCTTTTGGTACATTTAACAAAAAGGATAGCTCGCACTAATAAAACACATCTTTCTCTCTTACTAATTAAAATTTAGATATTCCTCTATCTGTATAAAAGTTTTAAGAGTCAGCTTCAGGCACGGTGGAAACGCTCGTCATACATATTGTCATTTAATTTGCACATAATAGTATAAGCTTAGTATTACTATTGTGCGCATTTTATGAATTAAAAAACTGAGCCTAAGAGTTAAGAATACCTGACCACATCATAAATTAATAAATCACAACATTAAAACAGGCAACTAGGAATCTTTAACCCCAAAGTCTAGGCTCCTATTCAAAAAAATGCACTGCTGGAAATGGTCAATGTATATTAGTGGGAAACAGATGCACACCCATAAAATCTGTCAAAATGGGATCACTCCGACAATGCTGGATATTACAGGTCCACAAAGTAGTGAAACTATAGTAGTTAGGAGGCTCAACTGAATTATTCCTATGCATTAAGAAAGTAATGAACTCAGTTGCAAAAGCACAAAAAGATGCAACAATTATGTTGGTTTCTTCCAAACGTTTCTTTATTCTAATTCATAATGTTAAAATTTTTTCTCATAAAATACTTAAAAGTATATAAATTTTAAGAAAAAAGACTGTAAAAAGCCCTAATAGTACTAATAAAGTTCTCAGGGATTCAACAATAAGGAATTAAGATTACTCAACTAAATTATTTACATCAAATTATGCACAGATTCTGAATATACGTAGTCTCTCGTCAAAAGCTATCTTAAATTCCACAGCCTGCAGCATTTATACAGATGTGATCATCATAAAGCTACATAACATAACAGCTAACACCAACTGTGTCCGCTTTTCTCCTCTAAGAAAACTTTCCATAATACACTATCACAAAATGCTTAACCAAAATGTAAAATTTCTAATAAATGCATTCAAATAACTAAAACTTTTTTCTCATTTAATGAATTAAATGTTGTCATTAAATATAAATGCTGTATTCTTTTTTTCATTTTAAAGTTAAATTTAATGATTTTATTATATCAAAATAATAAATGTAAGTCACGAGAAATTATTGGTCAATATTTTTTAATTGTTCATGTAGTACTGGCTATCTCAAAATACATTTCCTTTTTAAAACTGACTCAAGGCTTTAAATCTGTTAATGTATGGTTGTTAAGTGCTTACTATATAACCCATTTTTTTCCCTCTAAAGTGAAAACTGCAGATTGTGTTGATAAGTGATAATGAAAAAGCAACACCAATTATTAATTTTATGTAAGTTAACTTCTACCTGGGAAATTCCTTAGAGAAGTAGAACAAGTCTGAGTTTTGGCATACAGTGTCACAGGCAGACACTGGGAGAGAATAAGCAGAAGCATTTGGGACAGAGGAAATCCTCGCAGCGCAAATGACACACTGCATCCCTCCCCCAATGGCTTTCATGCTATAACTTGTTAACTTCCAGGACAAAAGAAAAGTACCAAGACAATACACACTGTTCAAAGGAACAGTAATTTATAAAACTTGACAATACCTAATAGGTTTAGCTGAAAATTACAATGAAAAAACAGTTTCCTACTGTCAGAAAATGAAAACTAGTTTTTTTTTTCTTTTTTTCCTTTCTTTTTTTTTTTCGACATAGGATCTTGCTATGTAGTTCACGCTGGCTTGAAATCACTATGTAGCCCAGGTTGGCCTCAAAATTGCAGTGATCCTCCTGCCTCAGCCTCCTGAAGGCTGGGATTACAGGCATGCAACACCAGGCCTACCTAACTAAAGTAGCTTTTCTTTAACAAAGAGGCTTTCTTAAAGAGTATCCTTGACATATGCCTCTTTGTACTAAATGCTCTATTAAATATTGTTTAAACCAATGAATTGTAATAAATATAACGTTATTAAAATGGAGCTCATGGTATATATTACACAAGTGCCTATTTTCCAAAAGGACTGACAAGTCTTTCAAACAATATTTTTTTAAAAAGTTAACAATATTCCTTTAGCAATCTGAATTTTAACATACTGAGTTATTTGTATATGTGCAGCCATATGTGTTTGTATATATATCCTAAATATATTTCAAAACATACCTACTTTTGACATCAAAAATTAATCTTTGTGAGCTGCTAATATACCATCATTAAGCTGTTAATATTCCATAATAAACATACCTCATACATAGATAACTTCATAAATGGTGACCTTTATTTCCAGTCTACATATGTAATGACAAAGACAACAATTTAAATGCATTGTTTTAAGATGACTAAGCTTTAGAAACAGTGTGAAGTATGCAAACAATAAAAAATATAATAAAAGCAATTATTTCATTAGTAAAAGAAAAGGCAAGGTTGCATTACTGAGTTAACAGGATATTCCACAAGTTTCTTTTGGAAAGACATTTATATCATATATCATTATCACTCTATCATTGGAGAAATAAAAGGCTCAAGAGAAGCTGTATACAAATACTGTTTTTTTCCAGTGACATTAAGAGAATATTTCAACCTGTGGTTGACTTCAAAATAATAAATTATGGCATAAATTATTTTTCCTTCAGAATTGGAATTATAACACATTTATTGTAAATTAAGCTAGGGAAAAATAATCATTTGCTATGTTACACCATTTCTACATAGTATCCATAATATAAAATGGCTTAAATTTTATAAAATGAGAGTAATATTGAAACTATATTGTTTTTATAAAAAGGAATATATACTGGACACACTATTTGTGCTCTTTATTATTATGTAATCATCTTTGCAAGGTGTCAAACTTCATGAGGCAATGGTGTTTGTGTATAACCACTGCATAAACACAGTGCCATCTCTTTTCTAATAGAATTATAAACAGAAGCAACAACATACATCCCGAGACTGTTAACATTTTAAATGCATATGAGGCAGTACAGGGTTACTGATTATATTAATACTTGTAGAAAACTCTATAAGTTTATTTACTTTAAAGTATAAAAGAGTAAGATTTTAAACATATAAAGTATACCAACACATTCTGCCAAATTCTGACAACTATGTTACGAATTTTAAGTAGTAGTTTATTTTCAGTCCAGGAGAACAAAAGCCTATCTATTTTTAATAAAAGACTTAAAACACTGTGCTGTTATTTTCCAATATTCCAATAGGACACTTATTTGGAATTAGAATCTTAAAATGCCTTATGTTCAGGTCATGCTAAAAGTTGAATAAAATCAAGAATATCAGAAACATGAAATGCTATTGAATAACTCCCATGAAGGCTAATAATTATTTTTACTTAAATTCAAATGCTTGATATTATATTCTTTAAGATATCTTATTTCACTGATTATGTAAATATAATACATCTAACCTACATTTTGATTTAATATAAACATTTGAACTACAGTTTTATAAAAAATAATTACCTCCTTCCATAATTTACTATCTTGGTAATTTCAAGTCTAGTATTTTTTACTAAAAGCTTACATTATTTTCATTTTAATTATTCCTTTCAAATGAAAGAAAATCAGAGGAAAAGCATTCAAGGTAAAAGTATAAAGACTAAAACATCTTAGAAACCACAAGTATAGTAAGAAATGCAAACCTGACATCGTCAATCTTGTGTTAAACCTAGGCCACTCAATAACTGCCAACTAAATATTCTACTTTATGGAAGATTATATTTATATATAATATATCACTACATATAACACTAAATGTATATCATGGAATATATATATATATATTTCACTGAATATTTAAATCTGAAGCAGGTCTTGCCTTCTCCAGTCTTTCAAACTGCAAGAGGTATTACTTTCTTCCCAAAGAATCTTACCCTCACAAGCCTGCATACTTGCTTACTTCTGAAGCAGCTCTGATTCAGCAACTGAGAATACTGTCACTGATTAAATGAAAGACCATAGAACAAAGATCAGCAGTTAAAATAAAAAAGAGGGAAAAATATGGCTCATGGACACAGTAACATAAAGCTCAAGAGAAAAAGCAAATTGGAAAAAGGCATCAGACCAACTCAAAAAGGAACAACACGATAGAAATTAAACTTTATTTATGCTTGTCTTACAAATTTAAACTCATGACAACCTACATTGAAATTGTGGTTGTACACAAACCCCAAGGCTTTTGACACACTTTCAAAAATCTACACCTTTTCTCTAAGTCTCCAAAATCACTTCTTAGGTAGATAAGAAAAAAAGAAAGAAAGAAAGAAAGAAAGAAAGAAAGAAAGAAAGAAAGAAAGAAAGAAAGAACTCAAATATGTATATAACTGAGAAATTGAAAGATCAGAATTATAGCCAGATTATAGTGATTATTTTTCATGTAAAAATGGTAACTAATTATTTTTAAATCCAGTATAATTTTTCCTGCTCTTAGTGAAAAATCCTAGATCTGCTTTAAAAGTTATTCGAAGACAGGTATAATAGATATTAGGCATGAAAGAGACTGTAATTTTTTTTTTGGTTGATGTCAGTGTACATTAGCAAGGTGCTTTACAGTATCACAGCAAACTCTTCATTTGATGAAGGAAAGAACTTAACTTCTGGCATTATTCCTGCTTAATTAGTTCAGTATTAAAGACAAGAGCTATCACAGAAGAGCTTATCACATCTATCTCAGAAACTGTGACCAAAATTCCAGAAGGTAATTGGATTTTCAAAACTGAACACAGCTTTTTTCCTCCCAATTCAGTCATGACGGGGCCAGAAGGTAATGATATATCTGCCATGATGCAACAAGCAGACCTGTCTTCTGTCAAGAGCTGAAATCATAAAGGAATAAGCTGTCGTTAACAACCTCTCTCCAAACACTAGACCTGTCATCTCATTGTTTTCTTGTGCTGGCATGGGGGCTGGCGTGGCCTCAGACACCTTGTCAGTTCAGTAACGTGATAAAGCTTTTAACCTTTCTGAAATTTTTACTCCAATAATCTTCAATGAAGTCTACAGTGTAAAAACTTGTATTTTTAAAATTAATTTATATTTTCCCTCAAAGTTTGTTTTGAAATTGGATTTAGTGATACTAGCTTCAACCATAGTTTAGTGGCCCCATATCTCAAATAGCAAAATAGCAGCACTGAAATTTTTTTCTAAACTGTGAATTTCAGCAGTTTAAACTCAACCACTGTTTAAAGGAAAAAAATAAAGTAGATTCTTGCATTCTCATACTTAAACATTTACTAAATGTTAAATTCTCTTAGAAACAAAATAGAACCATAACAATATAATAGCATATTTCATGGATATTTTTCAAAAGCTTTTAAATGATAAGATATAAAAAAGAGAAACTGCTCAGTAAAAAGTAAAATAAAAACTTTTTAAATTGAAAATAAAAGCTAAATGAAATCACCTTGTGGTTTCTTGCATATAATTGCAGAAAAATCCATGCATATCCATGTATGAATGCAAATACAGTGTGCATACATGCATAAACTTACTTTTTAAATACATGATCTTATTGTTGAATTTTCATCTTAGATATTACTATATGAATCAACTCACATACATATACAAGTAACTCATTCGTTTTAATAAACTGCATAGTCTTCCATGGCTTGAATATGCTTTTGTTTAATCAAACATTTCCCTACTGGTGGACATTTAAATGAATAGAAGTTTTTGTGCTATTACAGACTGCTGGGGTGAGCACTCAGGAATATATTATGCACTGCTTTATATATTATGCACTGCTTTCATGCAAGTCCCTACAAATGACATTTAGAGTTTACGATGAATATACACACCAAATTTTGGGAAAGATTATTAAACAGCCACCTAAAACAGACTACTCAATTTACATTCCCATCGATAGCTAAACTTGTTATTATCACCAAACAACTCATTATCTACTGCTGTTGCTGAAAAACAGTACCTGTTATAAAAAGCATAGACTTTCAGATTAAAATGAATTTCCATTTAGGAATTGCTTTACTATCCATTGAAACACACAGCTAGGTATTTACTGTTTTGTTATATTTCTTTCATTATTTTTATGTATGTTTAGTGAAACAGGAACACTATATTAATTAGCCCAGTTCAACATAATATAGAGCCAAAACTATTTAAATTATATTGATATAGTTATTAATTTTTAAAACTCAGATGGCATCACATTCTCAAAATAAGTAATTACAGAAATAGAAGATTATCCTGAATAATCTCACTATGGTAAATCAGGAAAAACACTGCTTTTGTTAAGTAATTAGGTTTGTCCTAAAATTATTAAAATTACTAATTTTAGCTGAGCACTGTGGCATAACAATTACAATCCTACTGGCACTTGGGAAGCTGAGGCAGGAAGACAGCAAGTTCAAGGCCAACCTGGGCAACACATCAAGACTCTATTCCAAAAAAGAATTGTAAGTCCTGTTAGGTATGAATCATTTATAGGCAATATTTTTCAAGTACCCTTCATAATTTAAACTTTTCTTTTTGTTGACTGTATTAGAAAACACTATCATTTATATCTCTATCCTTTTTGAAAAAAAAGTATCTGCCATCAAGCTCCCCCATACCCCTTACACCTAGAAAATGAAAAGCGTAGTTAAAACCTTCCGTGTCCGTGGGTTCTGGTTCGGCAAATTCCCACTGGTACGGTTTGGATCTGAAATGTCCACCAAAGGCCATGAATGAAGCACCTAGTTTCCATCTGGGGTATCACAGGAGGCCTTACTCGGGGAAGCAGCTCACAGGGCTAACTCCTAAGCGTGTATGTTCTCTCCGGGCTCTTCCCATCGCCCACCTGTGCTTCCTGGCTGCTATGAACTGAGAAGCTTCCCCCTGGCACATTCAGACGCCCTGTGTTTCTGCTCCACCACAACCCTAAGGCAACAGAACCAGCTGACTATGGACTGAACCCTCTGGTGCTATAAGCCAAAATACTTTTTGGTATTTTGTTACTGCAATGAAAAGCTGACTGAAACAACCATAGTTCTGTAAAAACTCACATGTACTGAACTTATTTCCTAAACAATACAACCACTATTTACGTTGTATTAGCTGTTGGAAGTAACTTAAAAGTGATTTAAATATATGGGACGTTGTGAAATGCTTATATGCAAACGGTACAGGATTTAGTATCTTGAACATTCATAGATTTTGGTTCCTAGAACCAATCCTGCATAAATAGCAATAAATAACTGTAGAAACAAACTCCTGACCAGTCCAAAGTACATGGTCTATGCCAGTGGTTCTAATAAGGCTCCTGGACCAGAAGCGTATGTATCACTTACATATTATCAGACATGTACATTCTCCAAGTCCCAACCACACCTCTGATAAAAACACTGAGGACTGTCAGGGTAATTTATGGTTTAATAAGCCCCTTGGGTGATTCCAATGCACAGTAAAATTTGTGTATATCAGTGGTTCCCAAACTGCTTTCCATAAAATTTTTGGACAGTGTATCTCAATTAGTCAGAGCCTGGCCAAGAAATCAGTAAGGTGCCTTCTCAAATTTTGTACCTGTAATCCTGCATTTAGTATTTAAATTATTTGTTTTAAGTATCACCTATATTCCTGGCTATTTTAAAAAAGATAGATGACAACATCTAAAAAGGTTCATATAAATAATCAAGGAAAAAACAAATATGAATAATTCTCAAACTACACAATCAGTTGCTGAATCATTAGTGCTTGGCTATGTACTGCTTCTCACACTGACTAATGTACTACACTATGTAGACTGTTCAATACTAAAAATATTAGCTAAACAACTTCATAATCACTTGTGTAGATTTATCTAATACACACCGTTTCTCTAACATGAAACTTGCATTTACTATTGATAATAAAATTGTGAGATATTTTAAAATGCAAGGATGTTGATACTTCTGATTTTCGATCTATAATATATGGAGCCCTGGAAATTCAGGGAAGAAATCTCAGGTTCCAATCATCATGCCGACATCCACCACAGTGGCTCCTCAGATGTAAACGTAATACTCTCCACAAAAAAGTCCATTAGAGACATAGTTATACTGTTGGGGGTAGTTAACATTACAAAATCTTTTAACAAATATGTGCAAAGGATATGTAGAAATATTAATAACACTGAGAAAACATGATTTCTCTGGACCCGCACTTATTAGAATCTAATTTTATTGTGATATGAAAACTGACAGACAAAAAAAAAAAACATAAAAAAAAACTGATAGAGAAGTAGTTCCCAGGCTTTTCTAAACTATGAAAAGTTTAAAACATTCAAGCAAAAGCAGAGTTGATCTAGTTTGAAAGTACGAATGAGCTATGTCTTCCTCCCTATGACATGTTCCTCTGCTCCCCTAAAGCGCTATCTTTTCCAGGCTGCTCCCTGCTTTCACACTGAAAGATCCTGAACAACAACTGTACCAGAGAACCATGGAAAAGATACCAGAAAAAAACGCAGATCCTGTAGATCTTTTGCAAAAGGGAAGGGAATCAAGAAATGGGGGGAAAGGGGAGAGAAGGAAGGGAAGAAAATTTTAAAAAGGAATTAAGATGTGTTATGGACATGAAGCAACTCCTCACAAGGAATGTAATAATTATCTGCTGAAATGCACTAAAAAAATAAAAATTTTTTTAAAAAGAGAGAAAAGTAAAAGTAATGAAAATGCCTTATCTGGATTTTTAAGTTTGTTTTTAGGCACTCATCATAAAGGAAGCTACCACAGTTAAAGCTCATATTTATTTTTAAAAATGATGGACAATAAAGTACAAAAATTAAATTTAGAAGCATACCATAGTACTTAAAAATCAACTGCTTCCTTTCAAGGAATCATGAGTCCCATGCAGGAAAATTTGTTACTATTTATAAAGCCTAAATGGGTTACAATTCTAACATTGCTGACAAATCCCACCCTTCTGTCAGGTCTGTCTGTAAATGGCCTGTTCAAAAGCTACAGTATATGGCATGGTTTCGCAATACTCTTTCACTTCAAGAACCATACACATCAAAATTTTCTAGAATAAACAAGGTATAGATGGCCTGTAACAAAGATGATATATTAAATAAAATATTTCACCAAGCACTCACTAGCTGAAAACATTGAATTTTTTTAACTAAGTCTTATTTTCAAATATTTTATTGAATTGTGCATCCTCCTAAAGTACATAAATGAGATCTAGGCTAAGCACAAATTAATGTGGCAAAGAGATGGTTCACTTTACCATTTATAACTTCAAATAAAAGTAGTTTAAAATATAATATTTTACATTATTTCAGCATAAAGTTCAATTGACTAAATGAATATTTAATTCATTCAACTTATTAATTGAAAAATTACTTCATTTCTACTAAAAACACTACTAGAGTTAGGAACCAAACCAAAATTAATGCCTTTGTGCTCTTCACATATTTACGAAAACTGAAAAGTATACAATTAACCTAAGAAATTCACTGTGCAGCATTTTCAGAGATGCAAACTTTATTGGCAGAAATATTCTTTAGGAGGCACACTGAGATTTATTATCATTGCAGAGTCAACAGAATAAAGAATACATTTTGATTTTTATAATTATCTGGGTATCCAAGTTTCTCAAGTTTTAATTACAAAAATATGCTAAAATTAAACAGACACATATACTATTCTATAATTATGCTGTCTTATATTAATTTTTTTACATAAGATGTCACTGTACTTTTTTTCTGAAGATTTCCACTCACATGTAAAAGAAATGTACATTTTGTAAAATTTGGCTGTTCAATGCAGAAATTAAGAATGAAATAACTTTAATATCTAACAATGTTAGGTAACAAAAATAATTTCATTATTTTAGGAAACAAAACTTTAAATACAATCTTAGGATACCAATTTTTAAAACGTTTGATTTCAACTAATGAAAAATTTAGTTTTAGATAATTATCATGCATGTTTTGTTACATGCTCATGGCAATTTATTTTGGAGGTCTATAGAATATTTTAAAGACAGGACAAAAACCATTCAGTTATGTTAATTTTAATGAAAAGAGTCTATCTCCTTTACTTTTCAGCTTTACTAAAGATAACAGAATAGTAATTAAATTAGCAGATCTTTACTTTCTAACTTCACTAAATTAGCCAGTTAAAGGTTCATAAAAGCAATCATGATATTCTGGTAGAAGTATTTTCAATATTGATGAATATTTGATAGTTTGATATTCCATATAATTAAAAAAACAAATAATCTTAGAATTGAAAATATTCATTTTGCCCTTGCCCAGTACAAGTTCGTGAGTTTGATCCTTGGTACCAGAAAAGAAAAGAAAAGAAAAGAAAAGAAAAGAAAAGAAAAGAAAAGAAAAGAGAAAAGAGAAAAAAGAAAAGAAAAGAATTCATTTCAAAGATATTGTCTAAATCTGTATATGCTCAATACCACTTTGTTTTTCCTAAGAAATGCAAATAATACAAACAAATCATCATGTAAGTTAAATAACCACGTGAACACCACTATACTTAGGATACACTTTTTGAAGGGACATAAGAAAGTACTTTGCAACACATAATGAAACTATAAAATACCAGAAAAAGGAAATTGCACTTACATGCACAGCTCTCTTAATAAAAGGAATCTGTGTGCCACTGTCCAGATCTTCATTTATAATAAGCCTTCTAGCCCACTGACCTGCCCTGACAACACCACTACCGTGAATTAGGACCATCAGTTTCTGTGGGTTTGTCAAAGCATCCTCACTCATAAAGATAAAACTCTTTGGCTCATTTTCAGTGGCATCTACCTGTAATTAAAAAATTTAGATAATAAATAAATGTTTGCTGATGAGGCATACAAAAACTGAGAATACAACTAATGATTATAAATTAATGGTTATTACAGAGTTATAGGGGTTAAAACAACTTTAAAATAAAATTACATTTTTCATTAGAAATTAGCAATTGTATATTAGGTGGATGAGCAAAACATGATAGTACTTTGAATATAAAAATTTATTTCAAAGAATACTGGAAATATGCCTCCCTTCATATTACTGTGTGGTTAGTATTATATTATCATCATACATAAAAATAAGTAGCTGTTTTGTGTGTTTCCTGTGATTCAGATACTAGGTTAACTTTTAAAAACATTCTCATTCAATAACAATCCTATTAAGGTGATACTATTATAATGCTCATTAGTAGGTGAAATTGAATCTTAGATAATTTAAATGAGTTGCCCAAGGTCACACAGCTATTAAGCCTATAATTATTTAACTGATGTTTATTATACCTGTAATAGAAAATAGAAAACCCCAATCTGAAGAAGATACGTCTACTGGAAAACCATACTTTAGTTTCAAAACTAACAATTTTTATAAGAGGATAAAGGAAACCATTTAGAAATTCAAACATTTTTCTATGTATATGGACTTTGTCATTTCACTGAGATTGTGAATGCAAAATTCTACAATAATTTTATGAAGCAACATTATTCACGTATTTCAGTAACCTTGCATTAAGTACTAGTTAGTTATAAGGGAAAATTTGAATGTCCATTTTGATTCTGCTTAACATTTAAGTATCTAGCTAGATGATGTATGATTTAAATTTGAAAGACATACAAAAACATAAAGAAGGATTTCTAACTTTCCAACATTGTATCTCGTGTGTCATAGGTCACAGTGAACTGTATCCCACATCAATGGTGGCCAGTACAGGAAACGGAAGTCTTTGTCAGCCAGGTCAGAGCCAGGGCTGAAGAGTACGCACAGCTAGTAACATCTACCATACTAGTAAGCACCTGCCTGGCAAGTGTGAGATCATGAGTTTGATCCCCAGTACCAAAAACAAATAAACAAACAAACAAAAAACCCCATATACCCTTACTAGAGATCAACCCACACGCTGTGCAATATAGTAGCTTCTCATGTTGTCAACAATAGGTATTCATTCAGAAATCAAAATAAGAAATACACAACAATTCCAGATTTTTTTAAAAAAGCCCTGAATTCCAAACAATACCAGTCAGTAAGCATGGGAACAGCAAAATAAAATAAAATTTCTGTAATTTTAAAACAATATTGGTCTGTGTATCAGATGCTTAGCTATTAATAAATGGCATTTTACACAGTACAGAATGACCACTGGGCTTGCGGGCAGAGGGACTTCTTACTAAAGGCTTCCCCATCTATCCATTTAAAATTTCAAACACCTCCCTAAAAATTCCCTGGTCCCTTTCCTTGATGTATTTTCCTCCACACCACATACCACAATTTGACATACTGTGTACTTTACACATTTGTTCGTATATGGCTTACTCAGCATCTGCTCTCTATTGAAATGTAAGTCCAAGAAGTCACAAAGTTCTCTATTTTGTATTCAGTTACATTCTAAGTGTCTAGATTAGAACTTGGTGTGTTGTTAACAGTCTCACTGTTTGAATGTCTACTTTACATGCTTTAACTTTGTAATTTGAACAACTATTTCCAAGAAGTCAGTATGTAATTAGTCAAGTAATAATTTCTTAGGTTTTATTGTTGTACTTTTCCTTTTTTCCTTGGAATACTGTATGGTTGCTACCCTTTATTCTGTTTTATTTTGTTTTGTTTTTTCCTCTT
>PVJX010000391.1:0-12047 GCA_004027295.1 Dolichotis patagonum | reverse complement strand
CTTGGTGTGTTACATAGGTGCTAATTAAGAAAAGAAATGAACAAAAACTTTTAGAATAGAATACACCTATCATTCATCGACAGTGACTTCCTTTAGATAAAAGGAATTTAATTAAATAATGCATCCTCTTTAAATGACTACACTATTTGCCAGGTTCAGAAGTATATGTGAAAGTTAGACTAATGCATAATGACAAAGAATTTTAAAAGAGTATCATAATGTTAAGAATTAAAATGATATAACTGTAACTTTATTATTAGTAACTAAAAATGTAGGAAGAGAAATAGGAAGTGAAACACAACCACATTAGCGTCTCTTGCATGCTGCATCCACAGTAAGCAAATTACGATGTTGAAGCCACACAGGAAGACAAGTAGATGAGACAGAGAGAAAACCAAACCTGAGAAGAAAAGTTCCCTTTTACCTAGGAACATTATATGAAAACAGAGGAATCGCTCAGGTAAAGTGGCTTAAAAAAAAGAAAACAGTGATAAGATCAGTGGAACGAATTTAAAGGCACAGATATCACTGTACAATTAAAAAAGAGGCCACCAATAGTTCCCAAAGAGTAAATCATAGAGGGGCCTTAATGAATCCCTGCATAGCAATGAAAATGGCCATCTATTTATCTTCACAAGAAAATCGGTAACTATAGGCTCTTAAGTAGATGCTCATCACTGCCTCTTTTTTCTATTTGATTAAGTCCCCTGTTAACCAATAGGGAACTCGGTCAATCTTTTAAGCAATGGAATTTTGCCAATTTGAATTCCAAACTAATCATTTTAAAACTGAAAGAGTACTTATTTTCAGAAGATACAAAAGTGGTTTTTATTATAATGCTGCTCACAAATTTTTAAGGAGCAATAAATGAATTAATGAATAAATAATGGTTTTACCTGAATACCCAGAAAAGCTGACTTGAAAATATGAGAACACCAGAATATACAAAGAAAAACAATAATGAAGGTGAATAATAAAATAACATTAGTGATTATATGATTAGAGCAATACAATACTTGAGCTAGTCACTGTGCAATATTTACCTCAATGTAACAGAGGACTCTGACTATCCACTGTAACTATAACTCACTCTATATAAAGTCAGTGCTGTTTATATATTAAAATATCTACATAAAAAAATTTTTCTTCCTTAGCCTGATAAAGCTAGGAAATGGCTATTCCAAGGCTATTTATCTTTAAACAGTGGTAAGTGATTAAGCTAAGAGTTCACTTTATTGACAAATCAACCGCAAATACTATTAGGTCACTGAGACTGCATAAAACAGTATTTAGCAATTAACAATTCATTTTGTTATACTCTGGAACCTGACAAATTATGACGTTTCACTTAACCATGATATATGTATAAACTTAAAAAAACTGTACTGAATTTATTATAATTCATGTATTAAATATTCTATACCTGCAAGAAATACTATAATACAGAATATTTTATGTCATTTATGTTCATTGTAAAGCAATTATAAGACACAATCATGATCTTCACTGTCAAATCATGGGCTTCCACAAAGTGGTATCATTTTTAAAAGGTGGGGGAGTCTTTTTAAAATAGTTTAGCTATAAAACTAAATTTTAGTTCACTGTCAAGGAAAAAAGAAGATGGTGGCCCTCTTTTAGGAAAAAGAATGTCTCTTTTAAAAAACACATTGATTTTTTTAGGTCTTTGATTTAGGAAAACTTTGGAGCAATCTAATAGTTATTGAGGAAACATTTCAGAATTACGTAAAATATGTGATCAATTAAAAGAAAGATTAATTTGTGGGTTTTTTTTTTCAAGTTTATAAAAGAAGGGAGTTGTTATTACCAAAAATGGACATGCTGTTCTTTTTTGGGTCTCACCTAATATAAACCTCTCTATACATTGATTAGCATCAGAGTCTAAATTTAAAATGAGAGGATAATAAAGGGATTACAAAATAACATCCTCTACCTAATTTCAGGTTTTCAATAAAAGTAATAAAATTTAATCATATAACATGATCTATATCCAGCTGTCTTGCAAACTGTACTGGAAATCTATAGATTAAAGTAAGCTTTAGGGTTCAGTTGAAGTAGAGATGTAAGTACATTGTATCTTTAAATATTATTCTTGATAAATTTTAAAAGAAATAACAAGAAAAGAAGACTGGACAAAGCAACGGAATTGTACCTGGACTTTGCAGGAGACCTAAGTGAATACACAGTTTTCATAAAAACACTAGATCAAAAGTCAAAAATAAAATGAAAAGTTGCATTCCAAAAGACTGGCATGCTTCTTCCCAAAAGTTACTAAAATCTTGGCTTTCACGAATTTCTAAAGGAAAGAAAGATTCCAAATAAACTTAAGGTTGGCCTAGTACACAGAGTAATGTTTTATTCTCTAATGAAAGTCACAAGCACTTGGAGTGTCTAGAATCTAAAAGACCTTTTAATAAACCTTTGCAGAATTCAAGGAATCAATGCATGAATGACTAACAGCATGACCTGGCACTTGGGTTACCTATAGAAAATTAAACATCAAAGTAGAAGTTGTTTAAAATTGAAGCATGACATCAACCATGTTGAGAAACCCTCAAACTCCCCCAATTTGTAATAGGATATCATTACCTAAGGAATTTTAAATTCTTATATAAAACTCATGTAAATGAAATTACCTATATACAAAGTTTTATGTGTATTAAGTAGATTACTTTCATCAAACCTTCCAAGTTCTTATATATCATAAACAGAATTACTAGGAACAGCAAAGACCATCTAATATAGGCCCACATGATTTCACACATAAGATTAGTATTTTTTCATTTGAAAGCTCAATGTTTCATGCTTTAAATTACAAAGTTTTTTTGTTTTGTTTTTAAGAATTTGAATCTGAGAACAAATCTCAGCTTTTTGCTCCAAAACTGCAAAATGTGCCAAATTTCAAAATAGTGTTCTCCTAAAAAGGTCCAGGGCAGTATTACAAACAGCAAGTGCCAAAAACGAATTTGAGAATGTTTAGAGAAAACATATTGTGTATAGAAGTAAAATACTTTTAAAAAATCAAATTTTAAAAAGTTAGTGAATGTCTAATGCAACAAAAAGTGCCCTGGTATACTTCAAATAACTAAAAACAAATTATTGTACTGAAACAAAAAAGGACAAAGGAAAAAGATAACCCTTTTAGTGTCAACATTTTCAAAACTAAACATTGAAATAAATTTTTAAAAAAAAAAATCAGACTTACTGGAATAGTGATTTTTTTCAAATTACAGTCCTTTTCCAGGAGCTCATATACATACTTCGTGATGATCTAAGTAGGAAAGAAATAACACATTAAGATGCAAGGTCACACATTATCAAACTGATGTAAATCTAGTAAATTATTGAAAGTTATTGCTCTAAGTGAATGTCTAATCATCTTGAAGAGTTCTGATATTACATTAAGAAATTCCTAATTACTTGAAATGGTTTACTTCCTGTTGCTATGTGAATAAGTATGGACCTTGGAAGTAAAGAGTAGGAGCAATTATTATAAACTTGAAGGTAAGTACAAGACTTTCTCCTTCAGATAGGACTACTCTAAAAGCCTCCTTTCTTTCCTCAATGTTTTTAGAATCTGTTTCCCTTGTAATTTCCCTACAGATCTTTTATCTAATATAATTCCTATAGGAGTCTGAATTTCAATACTTCTTTTGTATTCACTGTATCAAGGAGGAAAATGTTTCATATTATAAACAGAAAAAAGAACATGGACAAAGAAAATCCAGGTACCAGTCAATACTAATTTACAGGAAGTAGAAACATGGTCTCCTCAAATATATTCATGTTCCAATTCCTGAAACCTACGAATATGCAATGTTACATGGTAAATAGGCTATATATATATGATGAAGATTATTGATCCTAAAATGAGAAAATTCTCCTAGATTATCAGGACTTAATCTAATTAGGTAAAACATTCGTAGTGGAAAACTACTGAGGCACAATGTCTCAGAGAAATGCAAAGTAAGAAGGACTCAACTGGTTGCTCTGGGTTTTGAAGGTAGAAGAAGCAAAGCACAAACCAAAAATGTGGTGGTCTTTAGAATGGGGACAATCTTCAATGTACAGGCAGTAGAAAATTGAGTCCTACAATTGCAAGGCACTTCATTCTGCAGAAATAAATAGCAAATAGATTCTCCTCCTAAGCCCAAAACTGCCTGGCCACACCTTAACTTTCATCTGGTGAGTTTCACACTGACTTTCTAAACTACAGAAATGTAAGATAACAAATTTACCATATCTAATGGTAACAGCAACAGAAAAATCAAATACTGTTTCTATCGAGGAAACCAGAGAGTAATAGAAGGCATGTTTGAAATAAGAGCAAATATTTAATAGGTAGCTAGAACAGTCACTTTGAGGAGTACTTCTCTTCTTCCAAATGTCTTTTGATATCTATGAAAGCTATCTCAGAGAATACCTTTAGCAGCAATATAATTAAAAGTCAAATTTAATTAAACAAAACCAGATTACAAGGGGCTTTTTTAGAAATTAAGATTTTAATTGCTTTAATGCTACATTCTATAATTTAAAATAGATTTTTCAATCCAGCTTTTTTCAAGGAGGCCCAAAATTCTTCTGTGTATATGAGTTATATCATTTCACCTTAGAAAAAGTATTTAGATATAAGAGGAACAGCTTTATCATACTTGGAATGATAATTTCAAAAGCTAAGACACTACAGTAAAACTAGGTAACAATCTGCTACACATTAATCTGATATTATTCTCATATTCAGTTTTTTTCAATTTAGTGGATAAAATTAAGTTCATCATACTCTCACTGCAGGGTAGTGATACTATAACTTGAAAGTAAACTGAAAATACCTAAATTTATACATAAAATTAGTTAAAAGTCACATAATAGCTTGTTACTTGTAGTGAAGTGGTTTAACTAGATGAGATTACCTAAAATGAGTTTCTGAAAACTTCCTGTGAAATCACAAAGTATTCTGACTCGTAAAGCAACAAAACCAATCAAGCTTAACTCAAAGTTCATTGAATTCTACCACTATCCAAAATATGTAAGAAATTTAAATTGAGGAAAAAAAAAACTATGTTGGCAGTTCAAACCCTTTACCAGTATTAACTAAAACATCGCAATCAATTCTTAATTCTCATATTGCAAGAGAATAAAAAAATTTAAAATATTTGCCTTATAAAGCAAGTGCCTATTCTGGAATTTATACTATATGAAACCAAATAATATAATCATAAATCTAGTAACTGGCCTAATGTATTTTTTCTTCAGTTCCTGACTACAGAAGAAAAACAACCATAGACTAACCATGCACCTCTTAGGCAGTTTCTGCCCTCAGAATATTGTTCTCCGCCTCAGTCCAATCACTTGTCAACTACGCAGGCAGTTTTCCTTGTCCCACCTCAACTCTTCAGGACAAGACACAGTGTCCTACCTCCACATTGCTCTGGGCATGACTGAGTATCACTATCTAACACATTAAATGGTGCTGCATACCTGTTTATTACCTGAGCAGTCCTGGAACACTATGATTTGGGTATCCTCTGTATTTCTCGTTCCATTTACAGGATTATATCAGGCATATTAAAGGTGCTTTAAAATGGGATATGAATTCTCCTAACTGTCCGTCTGGTCTACATTTTTTGAGAGAGATAAGTGTTTCCAATTTTCAGAAGTCTTCTAATTGCTGAATCAAGGCTTAGAAAGAAGCATCAAGGATTCATTCATTGCCTTCCAGATTGCATAGGATTGCAATCTGCATTTAAGAAAAAATGAAAATTTAATTTCAAAAAGGAAATGAGAAAAGTATTTCTGTCAGTGTGTCATCTTTGTTCAAATATTCACTGAAAGCTGTGTTCAAAGATGAAAACTAAAAGGCTTAAGAGACTAAGCACACTCTAAAATTGTATCTTCATTCTAATAAGAAACATAAGATCTTTCAGTTTCCAATCCAACGTATAAAGAGCCTGGAAGCAGCTACTCTTAGGTGCATAAAAAGAAAAAAGTTAACAAGCTGCAAGTCAGTAACTCTACTTAGATCCATCAGAGAATTGAGGACACAGGACAAACTGCTTCCCTGAAAACTGCAGAGACAGGCAAGCAGCTGTGGAGAGTTTTCAGGCAGCAGGAGCCCAGGAACAGAAGCCTCAGTAGAAGGCTGCCACAAACTAGAAATGTTTAAGCTATAATGACTGAACTGCTAGAGGACCAGTGTGAACTATTGTAAGAGTTAAAAACTAAGAGTGTGCGCAGCCCTAAAAAGCGGTGGGAAAATTTTGTGAGTGTTCTTTCTAGGAGCCCTACTAGTCTCCTCTGTGAATTCTGTACATAAACCTTCTCCTTCAGAAGAGAAGGGGAAAAATAACAATTTAAAAATATATTCCTCATATTGCTATTATCATGAAAATAATCCTCACACTTTCTTAATAAGGTCTTATCCCCAGGGAAATTACCAGCGCCTCACTGACCTGACCGGAAAAGAAAGGCCTAATTTGACCTCACTAGAAGAAAAACTCAAAGACAATAGGAAAATACAAAAACAGAGCACTAGAGGAAAAACTTGCCTCAGACAACCCAGCTACAGTAAACACTGCCTAACTCCACGTCATATGAATAACATAAGCCTTATACTAGAGACCTATCTAGCTCACTTCCATTTGCTGGATATATCACATCAAAATTTAACGAAAAATTATCTGTCAGGCAAAAGGCAAAAACCAAACCTAACCTAACCAAAATTCTTCATAGTCTGAAGAGACAAACCAAGCACCAGAATTAAGACTCAGACCAGAGAGAATTATCAGACTGAGAAACTGAAATAAATATGATTAATGTATTAATAGCATTATTGGAAAGAAGAGGCAGTATAAGAATAGATGGATTAAAGTAGGCACAAATGTGGAAATCTAATAATCAAAAAGAAATGCAAGATGAGAAAATCAAACAACAATAAAAACAGTGTAACAGAAACAAAGAAGGCCTTTCATGGACTCATCAGCAGACTGATCATGGCCATGGAAAGAATCACTGGGACTGAAGGTTTTTCAAAAGTTATTTCTAAAACTTAAATACAAAGAGAAAAACAAAATATAGAAACTGAATATGAGAGAATTATGGAACAATTACAAAAGGGGAAAGTTTTGCATAATGAGACTACAAGGAGAAGAAAAAGGAAACGGAGTCACTGTTTGAATAACGCCCAGGGATTTTCCAAAATTAAGGACAACACAAAAATAATAGATCAAGGAAGCAAAGAGAACACCAACCAAGATAAAACAGAAACACCGAAACACTACATCTAGCTATATCATATTCAAAGACAAAACCAAGGATGAAGAGAAGATCTGGGAAAGCCAGGAGTGAGGGTGTGAGGGGAACTTAAACCAAGAGGAGCGTGGATGCGAACTGCAGCACATTTCTCTTTTCAACCATGCAAGCAAAAGAAGAGCATACGAAAATGCTCATTGATAAAAGAAAAATCAAACAAAACAAAATTACCTACCTAGAATTCTGTACCCCCAAAAAAGTATCCTTCAAAAGTGAAGAAAGTCAAACAAAAATTGAGGAAAATTCATGTCACCAGTCCTGCCTTCCAAGAAATGTTTAAAGGAAAAGTCATTTCAGAGAGAATGATACAAATGATAAGTCAGAAGTTTGCATTTACGTGTTTTAAAAAATGTAGAAGTGTTAGAGAAGAAATAAAGGTGAAATAAATTTTTAAATTTTTTCTTATTCTTCACTGATCATAACACAGATAAATAAAATGAAGGACAGCCATATCGTGAGTAAAATGAGGGAGAAACTGATATTTAAAAAAAAAAAAGACTATTCTACAGAACTTAGAACTACCCATGAGATCTAGTATTATTTGAAAGAAATATTGGAAGCTCATACTGACTACAAATGGTAATTCTCAAGGATTTCTTTTGATTCCTAGGGAGCAACCAACAGATAAAATTAAGTGAATCTATACCAGAAGGGATGTTCGCAGAATAAACTGTTAACTACCAATAGAAACATGCCCTCTAGAGAATTAGATTCTAACTCAATTGTTCCTAGCTCAGGATTTTCCATGTAGAGAGTAAAGGCAAGTTTTAAAAGGGGAGTGGGAATGATCAAAGAGATAGACCACAGAACTAAGAAAAATAAAGTCTGATAAAAAGTGTTTCTCAGTGGAACACTTCCAAATGAAGAGAGGTATATTCACCTGTTATAAATTTACTCTTGACATTTATTAGACATTTTCTGCATCCTTATCATGTACCTCTTCTTGTCAACATTGCTTCTGGTCCTTAATTAAATAAGAAGCCAACACTTATAGCTTTTACTTCAATGAAAGCGCTGAAATTATGCTAGTAGATTATAATTTAAGGGAGTAGATACAGATGACACAATCAAGCCTGCTAGAAGGTCCTTTAGGCACTTCTGAGACTGGATTTCAGAAACAAAATGGATATATGATAAAGGATATAACTAGATAGATAAGAGAATTTTGATGATCATGCTTTCTTTATTTCTCTAAAGAAAAGCTATCATTAATAACATGGTCAATTTGGCCTGACTGATTCACAGCAATAATAATTTTTATTTCACAACTTTATTAACTATATAAGATAAAAAATTTTATATTGAGCCTATAAAGAGAATAGAAGTTTAGCCCAAGATGTAGAACACCAATATTCATATGTCATCAGTCATATCCATCCTTAGAGAAGATACCTACATGTTAAGAGAATCCTAACTTTGGGAAGAAGACAGGATGAACTGAACCAAAAAGAAAATCTAAAAGACTTATATTCATATTCATATATTCATGAAATTCTTCAAAAAATCTCAGATGTCAGATTTACTAGACTACATGAATTAGTAAATTTACTAATTAAGCAAGAAACAAATTTATTGTTTCTTGCTTAATTATTATATAATCATTACATTAGATACTACTAAAACAGTTGAAAACAGTTTAGTTTTATCTAAGCATCTTAACATTATTCATTTCCTTAGAAACCTCAGGTTTCTATACAACTCAAGAAGAAACAGTATAAGAAACCTCATTTATCACAAATGTATCTCAGAAATAAAGGTCGCAAGTATGTGCTCTCACTGTGTTAAAAGTTTAATAATATTTTGGAGAAAAACTTATGCTTTTAGCACAAACTTTATTAAGATTATTCTGTGTTAGTTTCACTCTGCTTATCAATAAAAATAACATTTAAAAATCTGACACCTTTCAGAAATAAGTCTTATTCATTCCTGAACAGACAAAATGCAATTGGTAGGAGAGTCCAGCTATGAACAGTAACTTGCTTTAAAGCATGTTTCTCCACAAAGCAATACGATAGAACATCAACACTGCACAATTTCTATCTTCGGGGTTGACCAATTTATGGTTCAAAAGAATCAGGTTTATTACACTCTGGGAAAATATCAGCTTTTTTTTTTTTTTTTTTTTTTGTCTTTTTGAGAAAGGGTTTCACTATGCAGTTCAGGATGGCCTTGCACTCACTTTGTAGCCCAGGCTGGCCTTGAACTTGCAGTGATCCTTCCGCCTCAACCTCCTGAGTGCTGGGATTACAGGCATGCACCACCACATCTGGCTTATATCAACATTTTGTACAGAGGACTCAACCAGAGCTTTCCCACAAAACTGGGCTTTTCTTTCTTTCTATCTTGGTACCAGGAATCAAACTCATGATCTCACACTTGCCAGGAGACACTGTGCCGCTAAGCTATATCCCTGGCCCTATGTATTTATTTTAAATTTGCAATATCACTAAGTCACTCACTTGCCCAGGCTGGGCTCAAACTTGTAATTCTCCTGACTCGGTTTTCCAGAGTGACTGAATTACAGGCATGCACCACTATGCCAGGTTTGTAAAAATTGTTTTATGTACGTATGTATGTATGTATGTACGTATGTATGTATATAGTACTGGGTGTAGAATCCAGAACCTCATGCGTGCTAGGCAACTGCTCTACTACTTTTATCCAAACCTTTTTAAAATTATATCTTGAGACAGGGTCTTGGTAAATTTCCAAGTTTAGTCTCCAACTTGCAATCCTCCTGCCCTAACCTCTCAACTAGCTGGGATTACAAGGGTGACCCCCATGTCTACCTAAAACATCAATTTTTAATTAAACAAACAAACCTGCATGCATAATTAGGTTTACTTTTTACTCCATCATACTATTTTGTTTTTAGATAAGTATGTTTTAGATTACAAGCAAAAATTTTTGTTTTATTATTTTTAATTGATGTTGGGAGGTTTATTGTAATTATTGAATTTGGATATTACATTTCATTATTGTTTGTACCTTCTTCTTGCCTTGCTTTTTCTTTTTGTTTTTTGCATACGAGAGGGTTTTGCTATGATACCAAAGCTGGTTTTGAAGTCCCGGACTCAAGCTATGCTCTCACCTCAGCATCCTTAGTAGCTTGGTCTATAGGCCCAGTTTATCTTATCTTTTAATATTCTAAGTTTTTTTTTTTAAATCTGCTTGACTTTAAAATTTTGTTGGAGTATTTTTTCTTCTTTTATTTCTTTGTTTTTACTTATGAATAAAATGGATTTGAAAAAAAAATCTGTCTGGTAAAAAATAGTTATATACTTTTACTCCTCTAGTGACATCCTTACAGTCTTAGCAGGAATGCTTGCAACACTAATGCTTCACTTCTCTGGAATAGTTCATAGGTATGAAAGAAATCTTTATTCCATTTTTAAACTCATTTAATCTGTTACATGTATTTTTATGTACATATTTTTTGTTTCATGTTGTTTTTATGCCCTTTTGGGTAGTTATTACTGTTGTGTTTTCTGTAGTGAAAGAAAGCTGGTTCAGATTGCTCACTTGCTAACCAATTCCTTTGTTCAACATTTCTTCCCAGTTGCATTTCACCATCTTTGATTAGTTCAGTTTTCTTCCTCAAGTTCTTTAGGAAAATGTGAGCTGTCTGCCTATGTCTGAAAATGTATCTGTGTGGACTAATTTTGAATGACAATTTTATTTGTGCATATATTAAGGTTTTTCCTGTGTCGTTTAGTTTCCATGCATCATAATACATCTGCTATCATTGTATGTGAAGTTGTATGTCATCAGTTTTACTCTCTGGCATCTTTTTGTTTTTTCAAAGTAATCTTCCCTATAACTTTGATGTGCTATAATTTCATAATGTCTAGTGAATATTTAATCCTCAAAACTCTATACTTCCTGAATCTTTCTTCGACTCAAGAAAATCAACAGGCATTTCTTCAAATAACTACTCACTCCCATTCTTTTTTAAGATTTCTGTTATATATACTCATGCTACTATCTGGTTTATAAGCTATTGTCCATATATATATTTTCTACTCCTTCTTATTCCTTAGAGCTACATGCTAAGTAGTTTGCTTAGTTGTATCTTTCAGGGGCTGGGGATTTAGCTCAGTGGCATAAGTGCCTGCCTTGTAAGTGCGCAGTTGTGAGTTCGATCCCCAGTACCAAAAAGAAAAAAAAAAAGGATTTAGTTGTATCTTTCAGTTAATTCCTCCTTTGGCTGTGTCCAATTGTCTATTTATTCTATTAACTCTATTTTGATTTCTATATATTTTACTTAGTATTATTTAAAATCTGGTTTTTTATATTATTGTAACCATTTTTAATATGTTATGACCAGAGTTTAAACCCTGAATGCCTCCTGGCTCTACTTTTCCCTCACCATAAACTTAGCATCTCTGCTATGCAATCTCATACCAGCATGAAGTTCCTGCCTTGAAGCCAAGTGACGATGGATTGAATCCCTTGATTCAGTGAGCTAAATTAAATCCCTCATCTTTCAACTCATGGGTAACAACTATTGTGCCTCAGTGACAGGAAAGCTAATACAACACACATTCATTAAAGAGCCCATCTACAGAATTATGAACTATGAACACACACACACACACACACACACACACACACACTTGCCTGAGCAGAAAGATAATGGCACCACTAGCAGTGCACAGATCTTTGGGTGCAACTGTGTATATATAAAAATGTTCTTTTTGTGTCTTTTTTTTTTTTTTTTT